>CAXEFP010000274.1:25000-30000 GCA_963995525.1 Escarpia spicata | reverse complement strand
ATTACGAATAAGCGCGGGTAAGCGGCGGGAGTAAATTTTGCAAAATTTCAGATTCGGAGATACTGCGAATATCGGCATGCGGTTTGAAGCGTACGCTTCCTCTCGCCGGCGCGAACAAGACGCAGAAGACCGCGTCTCGATAGCTCGAAGGGTCGTGATGCTGTAAGCAAATCATCGAGGCCGATCCCCCGTAGACGAACTGACTTAACTCAGAAGAATTTCAAGCATTTCTTACAAAATCTCTCACGCAATCGGTTTCGCTGCGAATATCGGGATGCGGTTTGAAGAGTACGCTTCCTCTCGGCAGAGCGAACACGACGCTGAAGACCGCGTCTCGATAGCACGAACGGTCGTGATGCTGTAAGCAAATCATACATTCATGAGCTTCACTAATTAGACGACGAGGCATTTGGCGACCTGTAGAGAGTCATAGTTACTCCCTGATTTTACCTGCAAATTACAGATTCGGAGATACCAAATCTCTCACGCAATCGGTTTCGCTGCGAATATCGGCATGCGGTTTGAAGAGTATGCTTCCTCTCGGCGGCGCGAACAAGACGCAGAAGACCGCGTCTCGATAGCACGAACGGTCGTGATTCTATAGGAAAATTACGAATAAGCGCGGGTAAGCGGCGGGAGTAAATTTTGCAAAATTTCAGATTCGGAGATACTGCGAATATCGGCATGCGGTTTGAAGCGTACGCTTCCTCTCGCCGGCGCGAACAAGACGCAGAAGACCGCGTCTCGATAGCTCGAAGGGTCGTGATGCTGTAAGCAAATCATCGAGGCCGATCCCCCGTAGACGAACTGACTTAACTCAGAAGAATTTCAAGCATTTCTTACAAAATCTCTCACGCAATCGGTTTCGCTGCGAATATCGGGATGCGGTTTGAAGAGTACGCTTCCTCTCGGCAGAGCGAACACGACGCTGAAGACCGCGTCTCGATAGCACGAACGGTCGTGATGCTGTAAGCAAATCATACATTCATGCGCTTCACTAATTAGACGACGAGGCATTTGGCGACCTGTCGAGAGTCATAGTTACTCCCTGATTTTACCTGCAAATTACAGATTCGGAGATACCAAATCTCTCACGCAATCGGTTTCGCTGCGAATATCGGCATGCGGTTTGAAGAGTATGCTTCCTCTCGGCGGCGCGAACAAGACGCAGAAGACCGCGTCTCGATAGCACGAACGGTCGTGATTCTATAGGAAAATTACGAATAAGCGCGGGTAAGCGGCGGGAGTAAATTTTGCAAAATTTCAGATTCGGAGATACTGCGAATATCGGCGTGCGGTTTGAAGCGTACGCTTCCTCTCGCCGGCGCGAACAAGACGCAGAAGACCGCGTCTCGATAGCTCGAAGGGTCGTGATGCTGTAAGCAAATCATCGAGGCCGATCCCCCGTAGACGAACTGACTTAACTCAGAAGAATTTCAAGCATTTCTTACAAAATCTCTCACGCAATCGGTTTCGCTGCGAATATCGGGATGCGGTTTGAAGAGTACGCTTCCTCTCGGCAGAGCGAACACGACGCTGAAGACCGCGTCTCGATAGCACGAACGGTCGTGATGCTGTAAGCAAATCATACATTCATGAGCTTCACTAATTAGACGACGAGGCATTTGGCGACCTGTAGAGAGTCATAGTTACTCCCTGATTTTACCTGCAAATTACAGATTCGGAGATACCAAATCTCTCACGCAATCGGTTTCGCTGCGAATATCGGCATGCGGTTTGAAGAGTATGCTTCCTCTCGGCGGCGCGAACAAGACGCAGAAGACCGCGTCTCGATAGCACGAACGGTCGTGATTCTATAGGAAAATTACGAATAAGCGCGGGTAAGCGGCGGGAGTAAATTTTGCAAAATTTCAGATTCGGAGATACTGCGAATATCGGCATGCGGTTTGAAGCGTACGCTTCCTCTCGCCGGCGCGAACAAGACGCAGAAGACCGCGTCTCGATAGCTCGAAGGGTCGTGATGCTGTAAGCAAATCATCGAGGCCGATCCCCCGTAGACGAACTGACTTAACTCAGAAGAATTTCAAGCATTTCTTACAAAATCTCTCACGCAATCGGTTTCGCTGCGAATATCGGGATGCGGTTTGAAGAGTACGCTTCCTCTCGGCAGAGCGAACACGACGCTGAAGACCGCGTCTCGATAGCACGAACGGTCGTGATTCTATAGCAAAATTACGAATAAGCGCGGGTAAGCGGCGGGAGTAAATTTTGCAAAATTTCAGATTCGGAGATACTGCGAATATCGGCATGCGGTTTGAAGCGTACGCTTCCTCTCGCCGGCGCGAACAAGACGCAGAAGACCGCGTCTCGATAGCTCGAACGGTCGTGATGCTGTAAGCAAACTACACATGGCGATCCCCCGTAGATTAACTCAATTTACTTAGTCGAATTTCAAGCATTTCTTACAAAATCTCTCATAGAATCGGTGTTATATACATCTCATACATGTATTTATATTATTTAGTGGCGAAACATGTTGCTTACTTAAAAATAAACATATGTTTGTGAAATTATACCATTTCTCCCACAAAGTCTATAGAGATCAGTATAAGGTCGACTACCTCTTAAATCGTTCACACAGTCAGCTTATTTCAAAAGTTAAAAACGTTCTAAGAAACGTTCTAATGCACTGTCATAATAAAGTAAGTATAATTGTTTGTACATTATGTATATCCTTCAGAATGGCATAGGTTTTATTTTGTTCAGACAATTGTATCAAAAAATGAAAACCTAGGGTTAAGTCCAACTTGAAAGGGTGTTATCTACCGTGTAGTTTTCGTTGACTGACGGATACCTTTCCGCAAATTGTGCAGCATTTTGCAAAATTTCAGATACGGAGATACTGCGAATATCGGCATGCGGTTTGAAGCGTACGCTTCCTCTCGCCGGCGCGAACAAGACGCAGAAGACCGCGTCTCGATAGCTCGAAGGGTCGTGATGCTGTAAGCAAATCATCGAGGCCGATCCCCCGTAGACGAACTGACTTAACTCAGAAGAATTTCAAGCATTTCTTACAAAATCTCTCACGCAATCGGTTTCGCTGCGAATATCGGGATGCGGTTTGAAGAGTACGCTTCCTCTCGGCAGAGCGAACACGACGCTGAAGACCGCGTCTCGATAGCACGAACGGTCGTGATGCTGTAAGCAAATCATACATTCATGCGCTTCACTAATTAGACGACGAGGCATTTGGCGACCTGTCGAGAGTCATAGTTACTCCCTGATTTTACCTGCAAATTACAGATTCGGAGATACCAAATCTCTCACGCAATCGGTTTCGCTGCGAATATCGGCATGCGGTTTGAAGAGTATGCTTCCTCTCGGCGGCGCGAACAAGACGCAGAAGACCGCGTCTCGATAGCACGAACGGTCGTGATTCTATAGGAAAATTACGAATAAGCGCGGGTAAGCGGCGGGAGTAAATTTTGCAAAATTTCAGATTCGGAGATACTGCGAATATCGGCGTGCGGTTTGAAGCGTACGCTTCCTCTCGCCGGCGCGAACAAGACGCAGAAGACCGCGTCTCGATAGCTCGAAGGGTCGTGATGCTGTAAGCAAATCATCGAGGCCGATCCCCCGTAGACGAACTGACTTAACTCAGAAGAATTTCAAGCATTTCTTACAAAATCTCTCACGCAATCGGTTTCGCTGCGAATATCGGGATGCGGTTTGAAGAGTACGCTTCCTCTCGGCAGAGCGAACACGACGCTGAAGACCGCGTCTCGATAGCACGAACGGTCGTGATGCTGTAAGCAAATCATACATTCATGAGCTTCACTAATTAGACGACGAGGCATTTGGCGACCTGTAGAGAGTCATAGTTACTCCCTGATTTTACCTGCAAATTACAGATTCGGAGATACCAAATCTCTCACGCAATCGGTTTCGCTGCGAATATCGGCATGCGGTTTGAAGAGTATGCTTCCTCTCGGCGGCGCGAACAAGACGCAGAAGACCGCGTCTCGATAGCACGAACGGTCGTGATTCTATAGGAAAATTACGAATAAGCGCGGGTAAGCGGCGGGAGTAAATTTTGCAAAATTTCAGATTCGGAGATACTGCGAATATCGGCATGCGGTTTGAAGCGTACGCTTCCTCTCGCCGGCGCGAACAAGACGCAGAAGACCGCGTCTCGATAGCTCGAAGGGTCGTGATGCTGTAAGCAAATCATCGAGGCCGATCCCCCGTAGACGAACTGACTTAACTCAGAAGAATTTCAAGCATTTCTTACAAAATCTCTCACGCAATCGGTTTCGCTGCGAATATCGGGATGCGGTTTGAAGAGTACGCTTCCTCTCGGCAGAGCGAACACGACGCTGAAGACCGCGTCTCGATAGCACGAACGGTCGTGATGCTGTAAGCAAATCATACATTCATGAGCTTCACTAATTAGACGACGAGGCATTTGGCGACCTGTAGAGAGTCATAGTTACTCCCTGATTTTACCTGCAAATTACAGATTCGGAGATACCAAATCTCTCACGCAATCGGTTTCGCTGCGAATATCGGCATGCGGTTTGAAGAGTATGCTTCCTCTCGGCGGCGCGAACAAGACGCAGAAGACCGCGTCTCGATAGCACGAACGGTCGTGATTCTATAGGAAAATTACGAATAAGCGCGGGTAAGCGGCGGGAGTAAATTTTGCAAAATTTCAGATTCGGAGATACTGCGAATATCGGCATGCGGTTTGAAGCGTACGCTTCCTCTCGCCGGCGCGAACAAGACGCAGAAGACCGCGTCTCAATAGCTCGAAGGGTCGTGATGCTGTAAGCAAATCATCGAGGCCGATCCCCCGTAGACGAACTGACTTAACTCAGAAGAATTTCAAGCATTTCTTACAAAATCTCTCACGCAATCGGTTTCGCTGCGAATATCGGCATGCGGTTTGAAGAGTATGCTTCCTCTCGGCGGCGCGAACAAGACGCAGAAGACCGCGTCTCGATAGCACGAACGGTCGTGATTCTATAGGAAAATTACGA
>CAXEFP010000274.1:7500-15000 GCA_963995525.1 Escarpia spicata | reverse complement strand
GCGGGAGTAAATTTTGCAAAATTTCAGATTCGGAGATACTGCGAATATCGGCATGCGGTTTGAAGCGTACGCTTCCTCTCGCCGGCGCGAACAAGACGCAGAAGACCGCGTCTCGATAGCTCGAAGGGTCGTGATGCTGTAAGCAAATCATCGAGGCCGATCCCCCGTAGACGAACTGACTTAACTCAGAAGAATTTCAAGCATTTCTTACAAAATCTCTCACGCAATCGGTTTCGCTGCGAATATCGGGATGCGGTTTGAAGAGTACGCTTCCTCTCGGCAGAGCGAACACGACGCTGAAGACCGCGTCTCGATAGCACGAACGGTCGTGATGCTGTAAGCAAATCATACATTCATGAGCTTCACTAATTAGACGACGAGGCATTTGGCGACCTGTAGAGAGTCATAGTTACTCCCTGATTTTACCTGCAAATTACAGATTCGGAGATACCAAATCTCTCACGCAATCGGTTTCGCTGCGAATATCGGCATGCGGTTTGAAGAGTATGCTTCCTCTCGGCGGCGCGAACAAGACGCAGAAGACCGCGTCTCGATAGCACGAACGGTCGTGATTCTATAGGAAAATTACGAATAAGCGCGGGTAAGCGGCGGGAGTAAATTTTGCAAAATTTCAGATTCGGAGATACTGCGAATATCGGCATGCGGTTTGAAGCGTACGCTTCCTCTCGCCGGCGCGAACAAGACGCAGAAGACCGCGTCTCGATAGCTCGAAGGGTCGTGATGCTGTAAGCAAATCATCGAGGCCGATCCCCCGTAGACGAACTGACTTAACTCAGAAGAATTTCAAGCATTTCTTACAAAATCTCTCACGCAATCGGTTTCGCTGCGAATATCGGGATGCGGTTTGAAGAGTACGCTTCCTCTCGGCAGAGCGAACACGACGCTGAAGACCGCGTCTCGATAGCACGAACGGTCGTGATGCTGTAAGCAAATCATACATTCATGCGCTTCACTAATTAGACGACGAGGCATTTGGCGACCTGTCGAGAGTCATAGTTACTCCCTGATTTTACCTGCAAATTACAGATTCGGAGATACCAAATCTCTCACGCAATCGGTTTCGCTGCGAATATCGGCATGCGGTTTGAAGAGTATGCTTCCTCTCGGCGGCGCGAACAAGACGCAGAAGACCGCGTCTCGATAGCACGAACGGTCGTGATTCTATAGGAAAATTACGAATAAGCGCGGGTAAGCGGCGGGAGTAAATTTTGCAAAATTTCAGATTCGGAGATACTGCGAATATCGGCGTGCGGTTTGAAGCGTACGCTTCCTCTCGCCGGCGCGAACAAGACGCAGAAGACCGCGTCTCGATAGCTCGAAGGGTCGTGATGCTGTAAGCAAATCATCGAGGCCGATCCCCCGTAGACGAACTGACTTAACTCAGAAGAATTTCAAGCATTTCTTACAAAATCTCTCACGCAATCGGTTTCGCTGCGAATATCGGGATGCGGTTTGAAGAGTACGCTTCCTCTCGGCAGAGCGAACACGACGCTGAAGACCGCGTCTCGATAGCACGAACGGTCGTGATGCTGTAAGCAAATCATACATTCATGAGCTTCACTAATTAGACGACGAGGCATTTGGCGACCTGTAGAGAGTCATAGTTACTCCCTGATTTTACCTGCAAATTACAGATTCGGAGATACCAAATCTCTCACGCAATCGGTTTCGCTGCGAATATCGGCATGCGGTTTGAAGAGTATGCTTCCTCTCGGCGGCGCGAACAAGACGCAGAAGACCGCGTCTCGATAGCACGAACGGTCGTGATTCTATAGGAAAATTACGAATAAGCGCGGGTAAGCGGCGGGAGTAAATTTTGCAAAATTTCAGATTCGGAGATACTGCGAATATCGGCATGCGGTTTGAAGCGTACGCTTCCTCTCGCCGGCGCGAACAAGACGCAGAAGACCGCGTCTCGATAGCTCGAAGGGTCGTGATGCTGTAAGCAAATCATCGAGGCCGATCCCCCGTAGACGAACTGACTTAACTCAGAAGAATTTCAAGCATTTCTTACAAAATCTCTCACGCAATCGGTTTCGCTGCGAATATCGGGATGCGGTTTGAAGAGTACGCTTCCTCTCGGCAGAGCGAACACGACGCTGAAGACCGCGTCTCGATAGCACGAACGGTCGTGATGCTGTAAGCAAATCATACATTCATGCGCTTCACTAATTAGACGACGAGGCATTTGGCGACCTGTCGAGAGTCATAGTTACTCCCTGATTTTACCTGCAAATTACAGATTCGGAGATACCAAATCTCTCACGCAATCGGTTTCGCTGCGAATATCGGCATGCGGTTTGAAGAGTATGCTTCCTCTCGGCGGCGCGAACAAGACGCAGAAGACCGCGTCTCGATAGCACGAACGGTCGTGATTCTATAGGAAAATTACGAATAAGCGCGGGTAAGCGGCGGGAGTAAATTTTGCAAAATTTCAGATTCGGAGATACTGCGAATATCGGCATGCGGTTTGAAGCGTACGCTTCCTCTCGCCGGCGCGAACAAGACGCAGAAGACCGCGTCTCGATAGCTCGAAGGGTCGTGATGCTGTAAGCAAATCATCGAGGCCGATCCCCCGTAGACGAACTGACTTAACTCAGAAGAATTTCAAGCATTTCTTACAAAATCTCTCACGCAATCGGTTTCGCTGCGAATATCGGGATGCGGTTTGAAGAGTACGCTTCCTCTCGGCAGAGCGAACACGACGCTGAAGACCGCGTCTCGATAGCACGAACGGTCGTGATGCTGTAAGCAAATCATACATTCATGAGCTTCACTAATTAGACGACGAGGCATTTGGCGACCTGTAGAGAGTCATAGTTACTCCCTGATTTTACCTGCAAATTACAGATTCGGAGATACCAAATCTCTCACGCAATCGGTTTCGCTGCGAATATCGGCATGCGGTTTGAAGAGTATGCTTCCTCTCGGCGGCGCGAACAAGACGCAGAAGACCGCGTCTCGATAGCACGAACGGTCGTGATTCTATAGGAAAATTACGAATAAGCGCGGGTAAGCGGCGGGAGTAAATTTTGCAAAATTTCAGATTCGGAGATACTGCGAATATCGGCATGCGGTTTGAAGCGTACGCTTCCTCTCGCCGGCGCGAACAAGACGCAGAAGACCGCGTCTCGATAGCTCGAAGGGTCGTGATGCTGTAAGCAAATCATCGAGGCCGATCCCCCGTAGACGAACTGACTTAACTCAGAAGAATTTCAAGCATTTCTTACAAAATCTCTCACGCAATCGGTTTCGCTGCGAATATCGGGATGCGGTTTGAAGAGTACGCTTCCTCTCGGCAGAGCGAACACGACGCTGAAGACCGCGTCTCGATAGCACGAACGGTCGTGATGCTGTAAGCAAATCATACATTCATGCGCTTCACTAATTAGACGACGAGGCATTTGGCGACCTGTCGAGAGTCATAGTTACTCCCTGATTTTACCTGCAAATTACAGATTCGGAGATACCAAATCTCTCACGCAATCGGTTTCGCTGCGAATATCGGCATGCGGTTTGAAGAGTATGCTTCCTCTCGGCGGCGCGAACAAGACGCAGAAGACCGCGTCTCGATAGCACGAACGGTCGTGATTCTATAGGAAAATTACGAATAAGCGCGGGTAAGCGGCGGGAGTAAATTTTGCAAAATTTCAGATTCGGAGATACTGCGAATATCGGCGTGCGGTTTGAAGCGTACGCTTCCTCTCGCCGGCGCGAACAAGACGCAGAAGACCGCGTCTCGATAGCTCGAAGGGTCGTGATGCTGTAAGCAAATCATCGAGGCCGATCCCCCGTAGACGAACTGACTTAACTCAGAAGAATTTCAAGCATTTCTTACAAAATCTCTCACGCAATCGGTTTCGCTGCGAATATCGGGATGCGGTTTGAAGAGTACGCTTCCTCTCGGCAGAGCGAACACGACGCTGAAGACCGCGTCTCGATAGCACGAACGGTCGTGATGCTGTAAGCAAATCATACATTCATGAGCTTCACTAATTAGACGACGAGGCATTTGGCGACCTGTAGAGAGTCATAGTTACTCCCTGATTTTACCTGCAAATTACAGATTCGGAGATACCAAATCTCTCACGCAATCGGTTTCGCTGCGAATATCGGCATGCGGTTTGAAGAGTATGCTTCCTCTCGGCGGCGCGAACAAGACGCAGAAGACCGCGTCTCGATAGCACGAACGGTCGTGATTCTATAGGAAAATTACGAATAAGCGCGGGTAAGCGGCGGGAGTAAATTTTGCAAAATTTCAGATTCGGAGATACTGCGAATATCGGCATGCGGTTTGAAGCGTACGCTTCCTCTCGCCGGCGCGAACAAGACGCAGAAGACCGCGTCTCGATAGCTCGAAGGGTCGTGATGCTGTAAGCAAATCATCGAGGCCGATCCCCCGTAGACGAACTGACTTAACTCAGAAGAATTTCAAGCATTTCTTACAAAATCTCTCACGCAATCGGTTTCGCTGCGAATATCGGGATGCGGTTTGAAGAGTACGCTTCCTCTCGGCAGAGCGAACACGACGCTGAAGACCGCGTCTCGATAGCACGAACGGTCGTGATTCTATAGCAAAATTACGAATAAGCGCGGGTAAGCGGCGGGAGTAAATTTTGCAAAATTTCAGATTCGGAGATACTGCGAATATCGGCATGCGGTTTGAAGCGTACGCTTCCTCTCGCCGGCGCGAACAAGACGCAGAAGACCGCGTCTCGATAGCTCGAACGGTCGTGATGCTGTAAGCAAACTACACATGGCGATCCCCCGTAGATTAACTCAATTTACTTAGTCGAATTTCAAGCATTTCTTACAAAATCTCTCATAGAATCGGTGTTATATACATCTCATACATGTATTTATATTATTTAGTGGCGAAACATGTTGCTTACTTAAAAATAAACATATGTTTGTGAAATTATACCATTTCTCCCACAAAGTCTATAGAGATCAGTATAAGGTCGACTACCTCTTAAATCGTTCACACAGTCAGCTTATTTCAAAAGTTAAAAACGTTCTAAGAAACGTTCTAATGCACTGTCATAATAAAGTAAGTATAATTGTTTGTACATTATGTATATCCTTCAGAATGGCATAGGTTTTATTTTGTTCAGACAATTGTATCAAAAAATGAAAACCTAGGGTTAAGTCCAACTTGAAAGGGTGTTATCTACCGTGTAGTTTTCGTTGACTGACGGATACCTTTCCGCAAATTGTGCAGCATTTTGCAAAATTTCAGATACGGAGATACTGCGAATATCGGCATGCGGTTTGAAGCGTACGCTTCCTCTCGCCGGCGCGAACAAGACGCAGAAGACCGCGTCTCGATAGCTCGAAGGGTCGTGATGCTGTAAGCAAATCATCGAGGCCGATCCCCCGTAGACGAACTGACTTAACTCAGAAGAATTTCAAGCATTTCTTACAAAATCTCTCACGCAATCGGTTTCGCTGCGAATATCGGGATGCGGTTTGAAGAGTACGCTTCCTCTCGGCAGAGCGAACACGACGCTGAAGACCGCGTCTCGATAGCACGAACGGTCGTGATGCTGTAAGCAAATCATACATTCATGCGCTTCACTAATTAGACGACGAGGCATTTGGCGACCTGTCGAGAGTCATAGTTACTCCCTGATTTTACCTGCAAATTACAGATTCGGAGATACCAAATCTCTCACGCAATCGGTTTCGCTGCGAATATCGGCATGCGGTTTGAAGAGTATGCTTCCTCTCGGCGGCGCGAACAAGACGCAGAAGACCGCGTCTCGATAGCACGAACGGTCGTGATTCTATAGGAAAATTACGAATAAGCGCGGGTAAGCGGCGGGAGTAAATTTTGCAAAATTTCAGATTCGGAGATACTGCGAATATCGGCGTGCGGTTTGAAGCGTACGCTTCCTCTCGCCGGCGCGAACAAGACGCAGAAGACCGCGTCTCGATAGCTCGAAGGGTCGTGATGCTGTAAGCAAATCATCGAGGCCGATCCCCCGTAGACGAACTGACTTAACTCAGAAGAATTTCAAGCATTTCTTACAAAATCTCTCACGCAATCGGTTTCGCTGCGAATATCGGGATGCGGTTTGAAGAGTACGCTTCCTCTCGGCAGAGCGAACACGACGCTGAAGACCGCGTCTCGATAGCACGAACGGTCGTGATGCTGTAAGCAAATCATACATTCATGAGCTTCACTAATTAGACGACGAGGCATTTGGCGACCTGTAGAGAGTCATAGTTACTCCCTGATTTTACCTGCAAATTACAGATTCGGAGATACCAAATCTCTCACGCAATCGGTTTCGCTGCGAATATCGGCATGCGGTTTGAAGAGTATGCTTCCTCTCGGCGGCGCGAACAAGACGCAGAAGACCGCGTCTCGATAGCACGAACGGTCGTGATTCTATAGGAAAATTACGAATAAGCGCGGGTAAGCGGCGGGAGTAAATTTTGCAAAATTTCAGATTCGGAGATACTGCGAATATCGGCATGCGGTTTGAAGCGTACGCTTCCTCTCGCCGGCGCGAACAAGACGCAGAAGACCGCGTCTCGATAGCTCGAAGGGTCGTGATGCTGTAAGCAAATCATCGAGGCCGATCCCCCGTAGACGAACTGACTTAACTCAGAAGAATTTCAAGCATTTCTTACAAAATCTCTCACGCAATCGGTTTCGCTGCGAATATCGGGATGCGGTTTGAAGAGTACGCTTCCTCTCGGCAGAGCGAACACGACGCTGAAGACCGCGTCTCGATAGCACGAACGGTCGTGATGCTGTAAGCAAATCATACATTCATGAGCTTCACTAATTAGACGACGAGGCATTTGGCGACCTGTAGAGAGTCATAGTTACTCCCTGATTTTACCTGCAAATTACAGATTCGGAGATACCAAATCTCTCACGCAATCGGTTTCGCTGCGAATATCGGCATGCGGTTTGAAGAGTATGCTTCCTCTCGGCGGCGCGAACAAGACGCAGAAGACCGCGTCTCGATAGCACGAACGGTCGTGATTCTATAGGAAAATTACGAATAAGCGCGGGTAAGCGGCGGGAGTAAATTTTGCAAAATTTCAGATTCGGAGATACTGCGAATATCGGCATGCGGTTTGAAGCGTACGCTTCCTCTCGCCGGCGCGAACAAGACGCAGAAGACCGCGTCTCAATAGCTCGAAGGGTCGTGATGCTGTAAGCAAATCATCGAGGCCGATCCCCCGTAGACGAACTGACTTAACTCAGAAGAATTTCAAGCATTTCTTACAAAATCTCTCACGCAATCGGTTTCGCTGCGAATATCGGCATGCGGTTTGAAGAGTATGCTTCCTCTCGGCGGCGCGAACAAGACGCAGAAGACCGCGTCTCGATAGCACGAACGGTCGTGATTCTATAGGAAAATTACGAATAAGCGCGGGTAAGCGGCGGGAGTAAATTTTGCAAAATTTCAGATTCGGAGATACTGCGAATATCGGCATGCGGTTTGAAGCGTACGCTTC
>CAXEFP010000273.1:0-11035 GCA_963995525.1 Escarpia spicata | reverse complement strand
TATTACTTACTCTTATAAACACCTTTCTTTGCATTTAGCTATAAGTGGATTTCCTGTTGTTTCTGGAGGGTGAGGGAGAGGTGATACGCTATTACTATCTTATGAACATATTTAATTGCATTTAGTTAGAATTTCCTGTTGTTTCTGGATGTTTTTATTAGGAGAGGGAGAGGTGATACACTAGGTTACCTCCATCAACGGGATATTTCCGCGGTGAAGATGATCAAGATACAATAAACTGAAACACCCGTTCTTGCAATAGTGCTTACAATATTAATGACATATCAACATGACAAGTAGAACTATGTAACCTCAGCGAGGGGTAAACATCCACCCGTAGCCTCTCAGCCGACTGGCTTGCCGACACATGTATACAGATGTGATTTGTAGCTCCGTGGATCCAATACAAGCCTCGCTCGACGCTCAGTATCTCTTGACAGGTTCGACCATTCACTCGTCCCCTATAATTATTACCCTCGCGATGACAGGGCTATACTCATTATTTTTGGCACAGCATATGTGTGCTCGTTTAAATAGAGGTAGGACACGCAATGTATTCAGTGGTGGAAACTATGTTGACACATCGTTGAGTGTTGCTTGGTCATATCATGTGTTTGATAAGTGGGCAAAAAAAGCTACGCGGGCAATTATTCAGCTATAATTATGCGGCAACCGTCACGGGCACTTTTGGCTTCGTTGTCTGACTCGTTCATCACCCATGCTTCCTGGGGTTGGGGCGGATATTGTTTTGATTTCACGTGCACGGTAGATGGCTATATTTAATATACAACAGTATACCTGCCAACTCTCCCGGTCTCCCGGAATACAAGCAAGTCTCCCGGATGTACGCGAACAATCTCCAACAGCAACCCCCACCCCCGTATCCGAGTCTTCGAAGCAGTGAACCGGTGAAACTCCGGCAAAAAAATCCAACGGTACCCCCCCCCCCTGTCTTCCAATGTTACAATCCGAGACAGCGCGATACGACAGCGTGCTGAACCGCTGATGAATCTCCCGGATTTCCAAAACAAATTGGCAGGTATCTATAACACACGAGTTGCATATACAGGGGTGGTCCTACACGTGTGTATGATATGATATTATACACATGTGTAGGTGTCCCTGTGCTCACACAAGGGATCAGGTACACGAAACGGGCTCCTAATTGGTGACGGGCTCCTACGATTGTGTCAACATCGGCCAGCTAGGGAAACTATTGAATACTGTTTGAGCGGGCTTAAAGTGCCTATGACATGGTTTTTGTTATTTTGCTCACATTCCAAGTTAAAAATTAAAAACAGGAATTAATGTGAGTTTTGAAAATTACATGTAAATAATCATATTTATAGAAAAGTTACAATTTCCGGTAGGAAATTATAATTTGTGAGAGAGAAATCCGAGATGACGGCAACGGGAGACAGTACGTATTACACCCAATGTTTGCAAAATGTTGTGTGTATTCTATGATTGTTCCAAGTTACGTAAACTACGTCAAACGTCGGCGTAAATTGTTATATATAATTAATCCGGTTACAGGGCGAGACAGTGAAGAGAGTGAAGACATTCAAATATCTAAGATCGACATTGGAGGATGATGGAGAATTGGATGCGGAAGTCACTCATAGAGTACAGAGCGGGTGGAAGAACTGGAAGAGAGTATCTGGAGTGCTGTGTGATAGAAGAATGAACGTGAAGAACAAGGGAAAAGTGTATAAGACAGTGGTTAGGCCAGCACTGATGTACGGGGCGGAGACATGGGCGGTAAAGAAGACACAGGAAAAGAAGTTGGATGTCGCAGAAATGCGAATGCTACGATGGATGTGCGGAGCCACAAAGATTGACAAGATAAGAAACGAAAGAATCAGAGGGAAAACGAAAGAGGGGGAAATATCAAAGAAAGTCCAAGAAAGTAGGTTGAGATGGTTTGGACGCGTGATGAGAAGAGAGGAGGATTATGTAGGAAGGAGAGCGATGGGAATGAAAGAGCAAGGGAAGAGGAGGAGAGGAAGACCGAAGAGGAGGTGGTTGGACAGTGTGAGGGCAGATCTCAGGGAGAAGGGACTGTCGGGGGAGGAAGTGTATGACCGAGCGACATGGAGGCAAATGTCATCATACATCGACCCCACATAAAAGTGGGACAAAGATGAAGAGGAAGAAGAAGAGGAAGAATGTGATTGTTTCTAGACAACGTGCCTCGTGGGAAACTTTCCCCGCTGACGTCACAAAATGAAGCGACCGGATTGTAAGAAGCAGCTGCAACATCACAGTGAATTATCACATTTGTTGACGAATATATCGGCACTATCAGTCAAGACCTTCAATTGTAATACACAGAATGCATAAATGCATTATGTGTATTACAATTGCGAGAGAGAGAGAGGGGGGTTGGGAGGGAAGGAGAGATAAAGTGAGAGAGGCGTTTTAATCCCACTGGAGAATCGCCAAGGTGAAATTGGAATTAGTTCTGGAAATCCGGTTAGGTACGTATGTACCCATAATCCAGATACACGTTTGATCCCAGCAGCTAATGAACTAGATTCACCGTTCCGTATTAGCACAGTCTTTGACGTCATTATCTTGCACTTTTGTGTAAATTGAGCCTCACACGTTGCATTTAAATGGCCAACTCCAATGATTATAAACTTGATTTGACGCACCTTGTAACAACGATTTGTTTATCCTTCTTTGTTTCATCGCCATGTGAACAGATCTAACAGTGCGATTAAATAGAATGTGTTCAATCGTAATTCATTGGTTAAAATAGACCTAGCTCATATATCACATATTGATCTAATCCACTACCTTATACAATATAATAAAATCGTTCCGAAAATCTCAAATCCGCCTGCCTAACGATCGGCATTAAATAATGGGTTAGCATTTCTGACTTCTCCTCAACTTCCGGGTTAACTATGACGGCAATCCTTCGAGTCTTAGCTTGTTTGTTATCGCGCGTCTGGGCCGCTCCCAGTGCGCGGCTTTCCTGCAGCCATTCCCGTTGACAGAAAGAGCCTAATCGCAAACAGATTATCCAACCACAATGACGCCAAAGATATCAAACGGTAATCTGTGTCCACGTCTCAATTATGCCTAATGGCTACGATTTCAGCGTTCGAGGCGGGTTTCACGGCAGTCAGTATATAGCAGTAGGCATATAGGTATATCTCTAGGCAGCTGTTAATGATAATTAAGTTTATATACGTATACTTCCATAAAATATGGTTTAAGAAACAGTGGCTTATAAGTTAATTGTTGAAGCACGGGCGAAAGGAAGTCGGTGCAAAATAGGTAACCCCGTACAATTGAGTTCCACGAGAACGCCTGCCCTGCCATGCACAGCTACCACTTTGGGGATGGCCCTGGCCCCTCAATTACTGTGAATGTTTTAACTGACCGCGAAAGGTGTTTGATCTTCTGCGGGGGTGTTTAGTTGTAGTGTTGACCGTTTACGTCAGTCAGTTCGTTAGAGACTTAATGGCCCGGTATATTATACGTTTGTTTTGATGTCAATGTGAGCATTTGTTCTCGAAAAGTAATTTACGTAAAACATTCATTATTATTATCGCCAGAATACGTACTTGTTTAAGAGTAGACTAGGTGGCCTATTGGTGAATGGTTTTGTAACAGAAAATCACTAATTTAGGTAGGCGGAGAGATATCTATGATATTATGCATAATTTGGGGCAAAAACCAAGGAGCTACCGAACACACAAATATAGCATTAGTCTTAAGTATTGAGCACGGAATGATATAAAGCTGATAGTAAAATTATAGTAGTCTTAAAGGCGCGCTTGAAATTGCCCCAGTTCATGTATATGCGGGTAACAAATATCTTGAAAATCATTATATAAACATGAAACTATAATATTATATCACATTTAATGTTTGTCACTGATTACCGTTTATTAATAAATATAACTTTTTAAATATTTAATAATAATAAAATACTTTCATGATAGGCTTATATAAACATATTGTTTAATTAATTATGAAAGACATTTGCCCCATGCTAGAGTACAGGCAAAGAGCGTATGTTAACATATTGTATGTTACATGAATTTATATCTTTTTCGGACATTTATAAAGTTGAATGTGCTGCTCTCAGAGAAGACAAATCTGGTTTTGCAATACGTAAGGTCTACGAAGCAGTGAATGGTTTCGATAGCAAGATGTTGCTCTTCTAAATACTTGCCGACCGCGACGTTTTGCATTTCTGGTTCACCAAAGAAATCTACACAGAAGGCCTAGGCCCCTACCTGAGAGGCCAAGCTAATGTTTGTTGGCGTGATGCAGCATGTTTGCGTCTCTGCCATTAATGACGTTTGCTGCTTCTTTGCTAGTCCGTGTACCATTCGATCAGCCGGCCGTTTGCCGAAGGTTGTCGCAATCATTTGGAATCGACGAAGTTGCTCTGAAGGAGAACTTCATTAACTTCAAAATGTTGCCGGTGTAAGATAGTAATTCGACCTCCATAGTAATTTACCCCCCCCTCCGGTTGAAATACTATTCTTACCAAACCTGGACACTTTGTTGATTTGGCGACTTATATATCGTTTCCATTTTTAGATTTACGCAACACCATGAATACGCCCTAAGTTGTGCACCAATTAAGCGTACTCATTCAACATCAATTTCAACAATAAATTATTTGCAACATTGTCAAATTCGTCATCATACGTACATTTCATATTTATAGCACACGCTGATAACAATTTTTTCAAAACTATTTCACGAATATTGTCTCTAAAGATAATAAACTTACATTTAAATCCCAGTGATGTCACAGTATAACTGCCTACTCTCCCGGAATTTCTGGAGTTTCTTTGAATATGGATGTATCTCCCGGTCTTCCGGAATACAGGCAAATCTCCCGGACTTTCGCTTAAAATCTCCAACAGCACCGCCCCCGTCTTAGGGACAGCGCGACACCACGGGAGACGTACTGAACCGGTGATGCACCGGCGAGAAATCTTCAACAAACCCCCCCTCGTCTTCCGATGTCAAGACCGACAGCGAGACACGGGTAGCCTGCTGAACCGCTAATAACTCTCCCGGAATACAAAACGGGAGGTATATCACAGTTATAATAGCCATGCAAACACTTGTCGATCTGAAACTCAGAGTTTTATTGTTAGGTGACATTAATGTATTATTTCATGTAACAAAAAATGCGTTTCGCGTGGTATCGTATTCGCTACTCGTAATCCAACAATCGCTGGAAACATACGCGCGGGAAATACTCTGGGAAAACGGCACTCTAGGAAAACGGCCCCTGTGCCATGGACTTGACCATGCAGAGTAGATGCTGATTACAATAACGGTTATGTCTACCCCCATGCCAGTACCATAGCAATACGAATACCACTTGATAATTCTACACTGTCTGCCAGTAGCATAGCAATACGAATATTATTTGACAATTCTACACTATCACGACTAGGTTCTATCGATGGACGTGAACTTCACATTCTCTCCGACCTTCGTCATTTTGAACAAACAACGAGTATTTGTGAACGCGTTATGGTGTCTATGTAACGAAGCTATTTGTTTTTGAACAGCAGGTAAATATTACTATCACCACATTCATTTACCAAGGAATCTCGTCAGGTGACGTGCATCTATTTGCTAGTAATACTAATACTACTCTTACTACTACTAATAATAATTAACATTCTTATCTTACCAAGGGTCGTGTATTTAATAAATACAGTACAGATAAATTTATATAAAATGTCTAAACAGTTAATTGCATCAAAAGTATACAAACTATTGTCAAATGTAGTAAAGATATATTCTCAGATATCAAATAGGTAACATTAAGAAAATTAGAATCTGTAACTTTCCAGCCTTCGATATGCTGATAATATGTTTTGTTGACAATACTAAAATATGATCTCGGTGATCTCACAAAAGTAAAAGGATTGGCTCCAATCTACATACAGGTATGCGCTATTCTAGTATGACTCGAACGTTTCGACACGAACAATACTGTCAAATACGAGAGGAGACGTGTATGTTCCTAAAGCACGGACCAATATTTTCAGCAACTAAAGTTGTTAAAAGCGCACAAGTATGTTGTGTGTGTGTGTGTGTGTGTGTGTGCGTGCGTGCGTGCGTGCGTGTGTGTGTGTGTGTGCGTGTGTGCGTGTGTGTGTGTGTGATTGTACGAGTCTGGTATGCGTGCAAGTATGCGTCTGCGCGCGTGTCTGCATTATATGCAGCATATTTTACAGGACACTTTATATTAATAAGTTCGTGTTGCTCACTCTGCCCTTGCGTTCACCCACAGGCTACACAATGGAATGCAAGATTCACAACAATCCACAAACAATACTGCCAAATACGAGAGGAGACGTGTATGTTCCTAAAGCACGGACCAGTATTTTCAGGAACTAAAGTTTTTAAAAGCGCACAAGTATGTTGTGTGTGTGTGTGTGTGTGTGTGCGTGCGTGTGTGCGTGTGTGCGTGTGTGTGTGAATGTATGAGTCTGGTATGCGTGCAAGTATGCGTCTGCGCGCGTGTCTGTGGTAGTAGCAGCATTATATGCAGCATATTTTATACATTTTATATTAATAAGTTCGTGTTGCTCACTCTGCCCATGCGTTCACCCACAGGCTACACAATGGAATGCAAGATTCACAACACAAACTTGGTAAAAGAGGCCTATAGTGTAGTAAATAAACTCGGACACATCTTGACTTTACAAATTACACCATGACATTGTACATGCCAAAGCAGGGATCTAAATCTAAAACTCCTATCCCCGCGAAATCTGCTATTGTCAATACTTATTTCGACGAACAATCACACGGTAAGCACAAAGAACACACACGTAGGCCTATACCATCAACGTTACAATGATTAACCAACATATTCGTTTTAAAGTGTAACAGTTGAAAGTTAATAGCAATTGTGGAATCCTTCTTCTGATGTATATATATATATATATATATATATATATACGTATATATATATATATACGTAAACTATTATATATATATATATATATATATATATATATATATATGTATACATATATATAATAGTTTACGTACTTACTGTTTGTCTGCAATATTCGAAAAGTGGAAAAGAGACACAATTGTTCAGGCTTCTAGAAATATATTTCTAACAAATTGTCAGGCGCGGGCACAGGGAGGCAAGGGGCAGCTGCCCCCGTGGATTTCGCAGGGGGCAGACATGATTTTTGGTATAAATGACTTCTCACGAGCCAGCCAAATAACCTATATAATGTATGCTAATGATGCTGCTTTGTTTAGCACCATTAAAACGTTTAGTGTTAGCGCAGACAAAAATTCTGAATCTGCAATAAATGAAGAACTACTAAAAATAGTTGACTGGTTTAATATTAACAAGTGATCACTAAATAAAAGTAAATCTAAATATGTGACCTTCCAAATGTCAAACAAACCTACACAGAGACTATCTCTCAAAATAAATAATACAACTATTGAGAGAGTAGAAGAATTTAACTTCTTAGGCTAAACTTTAGACACTAACTTAAATTGGAACATATTGAAAAACTAACAAGTTTTCTAAAATGATAAGAATATTAAACAGACTAAAACAAGTGTTACCTTTAAAAGTTAACACTATTTTATATAACGCATTGCTATCATCTCATATTAGTTGCTGCGTTATGATATGGGGATATCAAGGAAACAGATTAATGAAAATCCAAAAGAAAGCAGTAGAAATAATAACACTAAGCCAATACAATTCACATACATTTAAAAAAACTCAATATATTAAAATTAGCCAATTTACTGAAATTACAACAACTCCAAATTTTATTACATATATCAACGTCAAAATCCACCTGTCTAGTTACATAATCTACGTCAAACGTTGGCCCCAGGGCATGTGCCCCCCCCCCCCCCCCCCAGTTGTCCCTACGGTAATACGCCATTGATGTTAATGTCTTTGCTAGTTCTCTGCTGGTGTTGTTTGATGTAGCTTTTCATTGTAGACCTATGATTTATTCTTTGTCTGTGACTATGTGTGTGGCTCAGGCATGCATAAAACACCCTGTACGTCTTCTTTGTTTAAATGTGGGTCCTAGCTAGAACAGGTTAGCAGAGCGTAATTATAATTGAACGCAAGTTAAACCAATTATTGTTTTTTCAAATGTTAATTATTCTGTTAACATCAGCTTTGTTTGACATTAAATGCCATAGTCACACACATTGCATTATCATCATTATCACACAACCACTGTAACAACCTGTACGGACAGGCTTACAGGTGCAGAATCACTCCTTGGTTGCTTGTTATTCAATGTGACGTTGGATATTTTGGCGGCCTTTGGGAGAGTAGCATTGGAGATTGTTCACAGAGCGTGCTTGTTGAAGATGAGAGGTGCAGTTGAAGATTGTTTGCGATGCTGTTCCTAATTTTTGTGTTTGAGACTTTTGAGTCTCAATTCATGTTTATATACGTCAGGATTTCAAATCACGCACAATTAGTTCCATATAGAGTCAGAATTCTTGCCTGAACGGGGGAGAGGGGTGCACCCATCATACCTCCAGCTTTGCGCCTGGTATCGGGGCCCTTGTAAAACACTATAATTTCTCACTGTACTTAGTTCATAACTGTTCATCGTGGTGGTAAAGTTAATTAACGGGAAGATCAGCACGAACTATGTCGTTAAGAAAATAATGTCTACGTGCCGACTGTCTTACTAATGTAGCGGAACACATACACGGTTTACAAGCAGTGCTGGTGGACTAGAAGGTGTTAAAGAACTATTTGGACTGAGGATGCACATGGAAATATGAAATAATGTTACAAGTTTGGACAGCAGAAAAGAGTTGAACATCAGGTTAGAGGGATGGAGATTAAGTACACACTTGGAGAATGCAGCACCTTTTATGGACAAAATCAGCATCTAGGCGTGTCCATGTGGGCTTGGGTGCACGTGCCCCCTAGACCTGGAATTTGGCCGCGCTATGCCGACGATAGAGTGGTGTGCTACCTAGACTTTATGAATGTGCCCACGTTACGTGCCCCTTGTGAGCGTCAGGCCTGGAGTAAATTACATTGCAATGTAATATATTATTATTAGTTTGTTTCCTTCCTATTACTATTATTATTACATGCTGAATTCTTTTTATTACTACTACTATTTATATATATTACATGTGAAACAATTACTATTACTATTACATTTTTCATCGGAACATTTTTAGGTATAATGCACAGTATGCATAAATACAATAAGTACAATTGTTTGATTCACAGTCTCAAGAAGTTAAACAAGACAGGTGAATAGAAAAATCAAACTTGCCATTTATTGATACTCATGCCAAAAGTATTTGAAATAATATTTGAGAATGTCAAGTACTTTCATCATCATCATCATTAGGGAAGTATTATAAAGTATAAAAATAATAAATATTTACAACAGAATAGAGTTACCGTATTCATTCTATTAAGCCTACAGTTCGCCTAACAAATATTTGAGACGCGAAAATATGTAAAATTCTGCGTTTCAATAAGCGTACAGAGGTGTACACCCATTTTCTGGGGTTCCTGGGTACAGCCATCTCAGCAGACATGACTGGCAAATGATTTATGTATCCACATATGACCAAAAGGTTACCAGAACACTGTAAGGTATAGTATTCAATATTTAGGTGGACCTTTCGATATTTGTTTCATCGCTGAGCTTTGAATCAAGTATGACATTGGTAGAAATTAAATTACAAGGATGTATTTAACAGTCAAGGTTGGCATTGGAGATCACTGTCACCACATATGCGGATCCATGGGGGCTGGGGGGCACATGCTCCCCTAGATCTCTGGAATTCGTCGTGCCCCCAGACCTTTTTGAATGGGCCCCCGTAACCATGCCCCCCTGGGCCCCTTCGCAGCCGCGACAGCACCTTCCCATTTTCCGATGACCGACAACGCAGTCTGCTGAACGTTTGGCTCAGACCATCTAATATGAATTTGCATCGGCTGCCAGTGGTGGTTTATGGGCCCCCTAGACTATTCTCTCTCTCGAACCGCCCCTGTCCCCCGTCTTCCGATGTGATGAGTCGGCGCAGAGACAGCGAGAGAGAGAGATAGAGCGAGAGAGAGAGAGAGAGAGAGAGATATATATATATATAGAGAGAGAGAAAGAGAGAGAGAAAGAGAGAGAGAGAGAGAGAGAGAGAGAGAGAGAGAGAGAGAGAGAGAGAGAGAGAGAGAGAGAGAGAGAGAGAGAGAGAGAGAGAGAGAGAGAGAGAGAGAGAGAGAGAGAGAGAGAGAGAGAGAGAGAGAGAGAGAGAGAGAGAGAGAGAGAGAGAGAGAGAGAGTTCTTATATAGCGCAATTTCCAGTCTTCAGGACTGTTCAAGGCGCTTTACACTTTACTCCCTGGCAGACGTGTTCAATCGAACACCATCTCGACTTATCTGGGAAACATTCAGCCACGCTGCAATTAATGCGCGAATACTAATCGTACACAAATAACCACCACTTTCTATAGCCAGGTACTCATTCGTACAGCTGAGTGAACTGAAGCAATGTAGAGTACACGAACTTGCCCAAGGTTCGACACCGCCGCACAGGATTCGAACCCGCGTTCTCTCAGTCGAGAGGCCGGAGCTCTTACCGCTGCGCTACTGCGCTCCAAGTAGAGAAAGAGAGAGAGAGGGAGAGAGAGAGAGGGGGGAGAGAGAGAGAGAGGGAGGGAGAGTGAGATAGACTGAGAGATAGAGAGAGAGACAAAGATAGACAGATATATATATAGATAGATATATAGAGAAATATATATATATATACATATATGTATATATATATATATATATATATATATAGAGAGAGAGAGAGAGAGAGTCACACAGAGAGAATGGGGGAGATATACATATATATATATATATATATATGTGTATATATATATATGAATATAAAGACACAGACGAGAGAGACAGGAGAGAGAGGGGGGAGGTAGACAGAGAGAGAGAGAGGGTGGGGGTGGAGAGAGAGAGTAAAGGTAAGTTCTTATATAGCGTAATTTCCAGTTTTCAAG
>CAXEFP010000272.1:0-90494 GCA_963995525.1 Escarpia spicata | reverse complement strand
GTCGAGAAAATAAACTGAACATTAAAAGATGAGGTTGAAAGTTGTGCATGTCTAGCAAAATCACAAAACGGACGGGACGTGACGTAGACAGCTATTTCTGCCTCGTGTTTGGAATAAGCCTGTGCGACATAATACCCAGTTCGTAGTGGTTGGCTACGAATGCAGTTTTGCTTGCAATGACTGTATTTGGTTGTGGTAAAGAAAGCTACGTCTTATGAACGTTTATATTGTAACCAGCAACACATTGTGCATTGCTATGTGAAAACATACACAGGAGTGTGACATGTAAGACACAATATGAAGCGTATTATTATTTTCTAATATACGTTGAGTGAGACACTCGTGTCTTCTGTCTTACCTGTCTCACAGTCTTCGCCAGTGTATCCAGCAACGCAACTACAGGTACGTGTTCCGTTGGTTTCCATACATATTCCTTCGTTCTGACATGGCGTCGCCTTGCATAGCTCTCCTAAAGTGGGTACACAACATACACTAGTTCAATCTCTACAGTTGTATGTCTATCTTGACGTCAACAGACAGTTACTGTGCAAAAACCTCTACCTGTTCAACTCGGGTAAACCAACTCCAAACTGTGAAACAACCATAGCATTGAACAATGCACAGCTCTGTTTAATATTGTCACTGTGTTAGATTAGACAGTTTAATTTACAGGTATACATTTCCACTCTATGTTTGTGATAAGGTAAAGTTATTGGCTACATTTTATGTGTTGAAATACATTCAGAGCTTGGAATTTATAATTGAAACTGTCTAATAATAATAATATTTAATAATAATAATAATCTTTAAACACTACAAATGTCATTGGTCCCTAAGACAATCTTCCTCGACACATGTAACACAGTCTTACCGATGTTGCACATGAAACCTGTGTACTCGTCTGTGCAGTTGCAGACAAACCCATCCAGTTGGTCTTCACATGAGCCACCGTTCATGCAAGGGTTGCTGGCACACTCGTCAATTTCTATAATGAAAACAGTTCACAACCAGCTACAAATGTCTGACCAGTTGTGGCTATTGCCTACCATGGAGTTGCAATACGACCCAAAAACTCATAAAATACGTTTGTGTAACAATAACTTAATTAATATAAAATAATGAATAATCAAGTACACGTTTGAAAATGTTATTCTAAAACAGCGCAATGCCTATAAGTAAAATACAACGACGTTGATAACCATATACAATTATTCTATGTAACAAAATATATTTAATGCACTCCGCAATTCTTCAACCTGTTGCGGACTGCCAACGTATAGGAATTCTAATAAACCAAGCCAGCTATATTGATGCTGTGCATATCTGTTTCCACGCTATGCCAACATGTACAAGGGTATTAGCTGGAGGGGTGCGGGCACCATTTATTGCACTCGCAAGACGTGTTTAGTGTTTGTGGTTAGCATGTATAAGAAAGACTGCTGACACAATTGGTAGTCAAGTGTAGTGGTTTAAGATGCTCACCCGTACTGCACATTATCCCAGTGTAACCTCCAGCGCAGTTGCAGATGAAACTGTCCACCTGATCAAGACATGACCCACCGTTCTCACAGGGGTCGCTGCCACATTCATCAATGTCTGAAAGGAGAATGAGTCTGCTATTGCGTGCAAGAATCAGTCTACCTGTAACACTCCATTACTTTTCTAGCCATGTTGTACGTGGTGTTGCTGTGTTTTGTTTAATTAACGAGGACTGTGTGTGTGTGTGTGTGTGTGTGTGTGTGTGTGTGTGTGTGTGTGTGTGTGCGTGTGTGTTTGTGTGTGTATGTGTGCGTGTGCACATACATATACAGTAGTATCGACATTCAAAAATAATAATACTGGCTCAAGTGAAAGTATCGACATTTAACGATATTCCCCATTTATGTTGCTAATTATTAGACATTTGCATTACCAGTCTTTATTTGAGAGAATTGTGTCATATAAATGAAATTCCCAATTTTTTGGTTATTTGGAATTTAATGGCATTATTTATTTTACGATACTTTATTAAACTAGTTGTAGACAGACTGATATTGCTAAGATGCATAGAAATAATAATTGAAGATATATTGACAAAGAATGCATTGAAAACAGAAGAGGCTGGCTGGTAGGAGGAGAAGGGAAAGGTCAAATATACGTGGATCCCACAAGAGATCACTGGGGAAGAAGATGTGGGTACATACCTGTTTCGCAGACACTACCCATGTACCCTTGCACGCACTGGCACGAGAACATATCCAACACAGGCGTTGTACAATTTGCTTCGTTCTGACATGGGCTGCTTGAACATTCGTCGAAGTCTGAATAAAACGTAGTATATAATATTACATGAGAATGCACCAGCGTATGAACGAATGAACAGACGAATGAATGAATAAATGAATGAATGAGTGAGTGAATTAATATATTAGTTTACTTATTAATAAATAAACAAATAATGATGAAAGATATTAATGAATGAAAGAAAGTTCCTCTAGATATGTTATTACGATGTACATTATCAAATAATAGGGAGCTAAACGAATTATGAAAAAGGGCCAGAACATGTGTGGCACTTATATTGCCTGCCTTATTATAATACAAAGAAAGTATGTAGTTGTTCGCATGAAAGTGGCTATTTTCCAGTGAAATGCATCAATACAATTTGCATTTTCATTAATGGATAATCAAACAATAATTAGTAATTATTTTAATTAAGTACTAGTGTACATACGTATGCACACTCTTGCGCATACACAAGCACTTACATAAACGCGTGCGCGCACTCACACACACACACACAAACACACGAACCTGTCTCGCAGTTGAGTCCGGTGTACCCGGGCTTGCACTGACATTCGTACTGGCCACTGGCCTGGCTACAGTTGCCCCCGTTCTGGCACGGAGCACTGTCGCAGATGTCGATCTCTGAAACACATTGAAATCACATGACGACTATTGTTGATAAACACACTCCTTTTCGAACTCCAACGTTTCAATGTTTCCTTCATTGACTATTGTCAAAGATGATGCTAACACCAATTTGTTAAATGTGGTTTGTCATGGATATAAACAATTTCTTTATATGCGACTCATAAAATTGTATCTAACAGGTCTCCACTGTGTCCTAAAACACAGCTAAGTATGTTACCGCTACGTCAACGTCATTCCTTTGTTGATTTGTTTGATATATCAAATTGTTATAATATAACAAACTGTACTATTGCAGATATTCAAAAACTGGAATATTTTCAAAACCAACATACTACAATTAGGAAGAACGAAGAGCAGACCAGAATTTGCAATGTAAAACAGCTAGTGATATTTTAATTAACCACCACTATTGACCTGATGGGAAGTGTCTATAGAAGGCGACATAACGCGTTACCTGTCTCGCATAGTACGCCGGTAAAGCCTCGAACGCAGGCGCAACGATACTTGTCGACGAGGTCCAAACAAGTTCCGCTGTTTCTGCAGGGAGAACTGGCACACTCGTCGATATCTGAAAGTACAATGCACTTGGACGTATGATGCACATATGGATTGCACCAGAAAGGTGTTGCGATGAATTCACTGTTATGCGAATGGTCGAGAAGATTTGTTAATTTGATTTAAAATGGCATGCTGTCGTATTTGTGCAGGAGAATGTTTGTGAATGTCACACAATGTTGTAATTTCAAAAATAACTTTTAATGAAATGTAATGAGGATTATATAATTAATCAACCCCATACGTGCCTACATGCAAAGAACATAGGTCTTCGTTTGCTGTATGCAATATTTGGTGTTCACCTGCAATTTGTTTGTTTATTATGTACACAATGATGAATGCATAATTCTATTTGGTGGAAATTATGTCAATGCATCAAAATATAAGCTTTTTGAATTCAATTGGCATTGTAAAACATTATGCGATTCCTATTGAAATTAGATCTTAGAGTTTTCACTCTTGCAACACTTAGCATGAAAAGGTTTTATTGTAATACTTCATAGGCATCAGAAAATGGTGAAGATTGGGGGGGTGAGGCTCACCAGAAAACCCTACTACTAAAACCATGGACGGGGTGGAAACAACCAACGAATTTGTCTTTGATGAATCTAAGACCACCTGTTAGATGGCTTACATTGATAGGTGTTTTGGTGTTTCTCATCAATTGGACGCAAAACATCTAGCAAAGGATCATCATCGTCGTCGTTGTCGTCGTCATCATCATCACATCAATGGAAGATGACATGTTCAATAAATTATAATGTTTGTTTAGTAAACTGAACAGCTGTCAATGTTTGCTTACCTGTTTCACAATTGGTGCCATTGTATCCCGGTATGCAATCACACCTGTAGACATTGTCTCCGTTGTGACACTCTCCTCCATTCTGGCACGGATCACTTTCACATTCGTCGAAATCTTAAATAGCAATCAAATTCACCTTTAACTGAAAAAACATGTTGCTATCGAAAATATGTTCTACAAATAGTGGCCACCAATAACTGTATAGGAACAGGACGTTAATGCTAAGCAAACAGCATCATTTCTTGATGATATTCTACGCCTCACAAAAGAACGAAATGGGTATATTTTAGTAGCGGAAAATAACCATTTGGGCAGCAAAACACATTATGGATTTGGGCACATCAAAATTATAACAGCAGTGCAGCGATATAAGCAAAATTATGCAGCAAAGAATCACTATACAGTGTATTTGAGTGAACTTATCTGAATATCTGTGGACATTAAATGTTGAAATTGAAGGGTTTTAGGGCAAAATGTGATAAACGCCATTTTTGAAATTACGCCCAAACAAGCCCGTAATGTTTGTATGAACACAGGTTGAGCTAGGATACTATTTAATATATACAAAAACGCGATAAATTCAGAGTTTGCTACCGTTCTCTATGATTTTGGATTCTTAATGTCTACCAACTTCATTTACAAGACTATTTGACTTTGAAGATGAAACACAAAAGGGGCTTTTTCTCAAAACCAAGAAAATGATTGTATCGCATTTTGCCCTGAACCCTTCAAATACAGACCTTCACAGACAGTGGCGTTGTACTGAGTGTACCCCGCTTGACAGACACACTTGAACGTGCCGATGGTGTTGCTACACGTGGCGTGTTCGTCACAGGGGTTGTTGACGTTACACTCGTTGATGTCGTGACAATCCCCGCCAGTGAAGCCGTCCAGACATTCGACACAACCGGTTGTCACGCTGCAGTTGGTGTCACTACTGCGACAGTTGCAGTCACGCTTACAATCCTTGCCCCAAGTGCCGCTCGGACAAGCTGTAACAAAACCAACATTTTAGAGCATTGTGTTTTTTATTGAATTTATCGTCTCTTAACTTCTTTTACAATGACTTGTGTTATTCCTGCGTTGCTGCTAAGAATATGTTGTGATGCTGTTGTTGCTGCTACTGATGAAGATGCCACTGTCGACATTCACAAAATAGGCTTGTATGTTGCAACTGCCAACATGCGTACACCTATAGCTTTGTAAATGTTTAAAAACTGGTAAAACGACACAACCAGATTGTACTGTAATACTCACGTTTACATCCCTTCATGTCATTCATCAGTTCGAAGCCGTCGTTGCAGCTGCAGTTGAAGCCGCCTTCAACGTTCGTGCAAGTGTGGTCACAGCCGCCTTTGTTCACGGAACACTCGTCCTCGTCTGTAAGTGAAAATTAACTGGAATAACATGCAGTTTTTAACTTTGTAAGGTGAATGTCCTATGTGAAAGAATGGTATTATCATCTCCGAAATAGTTTTGATGATGAAGAATATTTCTTGTTTCTTGATGACTCTTAAGTACGTGAAAACGTATCGTAAGGAAACTACCAAGATGTTGTATAATTTCCAGATATTTGCTTCCGGAAAGAACATAATAATCACCGTCACACGTCTTGAGGTCGGTGGCGAGGTTGTAACCTGATTTACAGAAGCACACATATGTGTTGACTCCGCTCTCCTTGCAGCCGTACACACAATTCAGCTTTTTGCATTCTTCCTCCAGGTCACCAGGAACTGTCGGCAAGAAACAAACGTGAGAAACATGGCAATGACATGTTGTAGTCGCTATTCCATGGGTTGCTGTTAAGAGTTCAAACAAACCACTTTGTTCTGGTGCGTACAAATGTATACATTTGCTTAAGTTGGTCAATACTCATTCTCATCATTTTTTTATAGAAATCAATAAATTAGTAGCGCACTCCCGCAAATTAATTAATTAATTAATTAATTCATCCATTCATGCAATTGTACATGTGCACGCATGCACACACACCCGCTCACATACCCGCCGCACACTCATATTCACACAAAAACATGAACGCGCGACCGCATGCACGCATACACGCATTCACACACGCACACACATACTGTGAAAAGAGAGACTTACTGATGTCGCAAGATTTCTTGTCAACATTGAGTTTGTAGCCGGCGATGCAAAAACACATAAAGCTGCCATCGTTATTCTGACAAGTCTGGTCACAACCGGCTGTTCCCTCAGTGCATTCGTCTACATCTGCAACATCGTAAATACCCGCTTCGGTCAGATGGTGAACACATGGGGAACACTGATAAATGCTTGAAGAGCTGAGACATGTTCTTTACAAGATATAGCACCAGGTGTATCGAACATGCGGATGCGAAATCACGAAGTTAGCCGAGCTTGTTGCATAAACAAAAATATTGGAATGCAGGATATTTTCTTCAAGTGCGTTGTTCTCCCAAATGTGGTAACCTTCAAAGCGTGTATGCTTTATAGTCAGCTATAAATAGTTGCTTTCCTCTTTGCCTCTGGATTCAGAGGTGAGGCTGGCCTCAATTCTGATCTTCAATTAATTTTAATAATAATAATAATACGTTGCTACATTAAATGTATTTTTTTTCTTTATAATATCATTCAGTTGAAATTAAATGGCTACCTGAACAATTCTTCTTGTTTCCGTCTAGACGGTATCCCGCCTTGCATGTGCACGTAAAGCTGGGTTCCTGGTTGACACAAATCTGTTCACAGTCGTGTCTTGGCTTGACAGGATCACACTCGTTAATTGCTACAGAAACAAAAATAGTATTAGTTTAAGTGCTGACTTTCAACAATGCATATGTACACTTGTGAATTGTCTTAGTGAACCTAATTCCCATACAATAGAACGTCTTTCTGCATGCCATGAATTAATATTTGCTACTAAATCAATATAATTATCACACACATGCACGCCCGCCCGCCCACCCGCCCGCACACACACACGGAACGAACTCAATCCATCGGAATACGTCCATACCATTCAAACATGCCCATCACATGCAGTGCTAGTCCACAACGATTTATGTCATGTGGCTGCATGTTGTTCAAGTGTAAATATCCATGGTATAAATGTGCAGTTCTATCATAACCAGATATATACAAATTAAGCATTGCAATTACTAGATAAAGGATATCATATGTACTTATATTTGTGCACTGGAGTAAACATATTCAGAATGTAGTTTGGAAGATCTGTGTGGTATTTAAGTTCAAATAAAACCATTTCATAACATTTAGACGGATTGCTGCAATCAGTTCACACTAAACACACACATCTGGTGTTGAAAGTGAACTCTTCGTTGATAACACAATCAGTTCATACTAAACACACACATCTGGTGTTGAAAGTGAACTCTTCGTTGATAACACAATCAGTTCACACTAAACACATACATCTGGTGTTGAAAGTGAACTCTTCGTTGATAACACAATCAGTTCACACTAAACACACGCATCTGGTGTTGAAAGTGAACTCTTCGTTGATAACACAATCAGTTCACACTAAACACACACATCTGGTGTTGAAAGTGAACTCTTCGTTGATAACACATTCATTTTTAGATAACTGCTTCACAAATTTGTAGTACTTAGGAGGCAAATTCTTAATTGCAAATCCACCATGCTAAATGTGGGGTACTTATTTATCATTATTATTATGCGCACTTTTGCATACCAGACGAAATGTACCATCACAGTTCTTTTGTAGAAGTAAAATTAATTCATAAATAAAATAACTACACTGTATATAGATAAATAATTAAAATGTTCATATGATAAAAACAATTGTTAAAAAGTCAATAGAAATTGCACTCAGATGTAATAAATATATGAATAATTTAACGGTTATTTCCGTGGATTCATATGATGAAATACCATATGATGAAATATCCCGCCGCAACTTTCGCCACGGTCGAGAGCACGCAGAGCATCGACATCGGCGGGGCAACATAGTGTACGACTGATGCTTTGCGTGCCGTCGGCAGAGCCGTACCTTTGCATGTCGTATCACCTGTTTCCACGGCGAAATGTAGAGAACTTACGTAAACATATTCCTCCATCTTCTTCAGTTCCTGCGGGACACTCGCTGCACGTGTACGACTTGCCGGTGATACCTTCGTCTTCCGGACTAACGTCTGTGCAGTTTGTGCCCGCAGTGCACGGGTTGTCTTGACATCCGTCCAAGTCCAACTCGCAGTGCTCACCTGTCGGAAATACATACATAAATACGCCCTCTATATTTAATCTACGAGAACAATAACGATACAAATACACTTAGTAGTATATACTGTAAACACTTGTCTGGTGAACATATTCTAACGTAAAATGAATATTGCTACAATGTTAATAACATACTGCTATATCATTTATGGTAGTTATTTCATATTGAATAGATAACTCCGATTTTCAGTTTTGCCAGGCTCTCGTCGATGCCACTATGCATGTGTGCGCAATATCCGACAGTTCAACTGATGTAATCACGTATATTTATCTACACTCGGTCCCGTTCACATGTATTCAGTGAAGAGTCTTACCCTCCCAGCCGACGGAGCAGTTGCACTGGACGATCCTAAATGTCTGCTTCAGCTGGTAGCCATCAGCAAGCAGGTCAAACAGACACTCTCCGTGGCCGGAACAGTTGCACAGATTCACGGATACATCCACGGCAGCAACTCCTCCCTTGCCATCAGACGCAGAGAACCTATATATATATATATACACACTATTTCTTTATGTCGAATAACAGTACGCATCATTTATTATCATAATTTCCCTTCCCGTATAACAACTATTGTTGCAATTTTTACTTATGAAGATATATATATAAAATTATATATATATAGTGAAACCTCTGTATTATGGTCACTCACGGGACTGGACCAAAATGACCTTAATAGCAAGATGACCTTAATACTGAATTGTAGACTGAACATCATGGAAATTGGGAACATCGCTATAGGTCTACATATACATGCCATTTTAACACCAATGAAAATTAAGTAATGAAGTACACTGTATGTATTATCATGTGTATGTTTTATTAATGGATACAGCTATTTGTCTGATGAACTGGTCAACAGGAACGTTGATTACAATTAACATTTCGATTCACACACACTCGTACACACGCATCACGCACAATGTTTGTGTATTGATGCTACCGATAGCGTTGTGGATTTTCTTATACATTATGCCTTTACGGGGCCCCATAAATTATACCACTAAGCGTCACTCTTGGTATAACATATTAGTTGCTTTTTTTCCCTATATATATATTATATACTATATATGTATTATATACTATATATATAGTTGCTATTATTGTTTGTTGTTGTTATTGTTGCTCCTCCTGTCGGTAGTTTTGCTTCTTCTACCTCTACTGCTACAACTACACATCACAACTAAATGTGCGATATCTACCTTCTTCTCCCTCCCTCTCTCTCTCTCGTCACCCTCTCCACTTGTGCCTACCTGCCGTCTACCATCTTCTCTCTCTCTCTCGCTCGCTCTCTCTCTCTTATATCTCTCCCCCTAGTCTCTCTCCCACTCTCCATCTCTCCCTCTGCCCGCAAATACAGATCCGATTGAGAACATATGACGTACGATATATCCACTGGGTCCATGTTGACTGGCTTCCACCGGTAGTGTTCATTGTCGAAACTGGCGCCCTCGGGCAAGGTCGAGTTTAACGTAACAGTGACCTTGTCGCCGTCTGCGTCAGACGTGACAACCGTCAAGAGGTTCTCTTCTTTCACCGTCACGTTGAATACCTTGTCCACGGTAATGTTGGGACTACCATTGGCTGGAAATGTATTTTCGAATGTCGAACGAGGATAACGCAGCAAATACAACCATCGCAACATGACAAAAGTATACCATGGAAAATTGTAGATGCTATTAAAACAAAACTTATAAACACCTACCTTAGACCTCTATATTTATATTATTGATATACGACGCAAACATTTTGATTATTTCCAACAGAAACCAAGACACGTGAGACATGTGATATTAAGGCTAATACTATATAACAGCTGGACTAAACGTGTCACAGTGATACAGGTTGGATACAAAACTAATTAATAAAATACAGAAACACCTTTTAATTTTTGGAAATATCGTCACACGAAAAGGAATCGTAAGGTAAATATTGTGAGATCAGAATGTTAGTGGCGAATGCGCACAGGACGACCAAGTGATACACAGGCAAACAGCATGAAAGAGTGGATGGGTAACATGAAGTGGGGCGCAGTGGTCGAGCTGTTAGTGTTGGTCTGTTGTTCAGAGGGACCAGGGTTTGAATCCTGGTGCCGGACTACCATAGTTAGGTACTGGTTCGACAGTCGTGTCGAAACGTGGGCAATTTCGTTCACTTTGTGTTGCCTATGCCTTTCGGAAGAGATGCTACAAGCTGTTAAATCATTCTATCTGGTGTCTATGTCAGGGAAAGGAAAAAAAATCATCGCAGGGAAATGGAAAACAACTGTCGTGTACTAACTCATTGGAGGTCACATTCTAATTAAAAAAACTCTACGACAGAATCATCAACAAAATGACATTGGTCGTATAATGGAAGAAGACGTAAGGAAACAACAAGAACAGCAGGGCAGAGAGAGATATATGATGATGTCGCACATTTGATATGGGACATACTCAACTGTGTTGTGAAATGTAAGTTATGTTGCCCGTCGATGCACCGTCATAATGTCGGAATAGCTGCTTCAAGATGTAGTAATAACAACAACTTTAGTAAGATATTAAAGGCTAAATTAAAATTTTGTTCAGCAGTGTTTACAACAGTAGACAAATTATTAAAATATAATATTAGCAATACAAATAAATCTAAAAAAATGAAACAAAATGTAGCTAATTTTAATGACGAAACAGATTTCGTAAAATACATAACACTTACAGAGTGTTGCAACACTCTCTTCGTTCTTTGAATTTGTCGCCAATGTCGCCGCAGCTGCCTCTTTGTTGCCTTTAAAAACAGTGTTTCATTAGAAATAATAGTTCACGTCACCAATGTTCAAATACGAATTCTCTTAATTGAATTTAGCAACTGAATATATCGATTTATCCACACTTTTAATTATTTTAAACATAATATGTTAACTTAATAAATGCATACAGCCCTCGAGTACCTGTGCCAAATTACGTCGAAATGTATACATTTACACATATACAATACAAACACAAAAGAATACGCTTGTATTTACAAAATGCATTGCATTATTTGTTCCCACCTGTAACTGCAAAGTCAAAGAGACACTCTTTGTTGTCCTTGCATGTTTCTGTTGCTTTCGTTCTCTGTTCAGGAGACATCTCGTTCAACACGTCCTCAAGGAAGCGTGGTTTGAACTCGGTGCGAGCGAAGGTTGAGTAACTCTCGCCCGGCGCGTAGTAGAACCGTGAGTCGATGCTCTGAATTCTCCCTAGACAAAAATAAAGCATTATGCAATTGCAATTGAAAAGGCACGATATAATTGCAATACTGTCAATAAAGTGACAGTAAGAATGTTTCTTCAATTTTGACTGCGACAATATCAAAGAGAAATCATTCAACACAAATTGATGTGATAAGGAACGTTTGTTTGACATCAAGATATGAGTTTCTGGTTGGACAACATATATGTAGAAACGATCAAGAACATAATGCATTATACGGAATAGGGAGTAGTCAATAGTTGCGTAATACAATTTGCACGTACATAGTTCCCCAAATTCATTGAATATCGTGTTCTCCGACGAGCTGTTTGACAGCGGCATGATGTTCTCCCCTGGTGGCAGAAGGTCGTCAGTCGGGTCGCCATTGAACACTCCCATCAGGCCTTTCGTCTGGTTCTTGAACTTGTCCGAGGCTCCGACCGTGATGTCGAGCTGTTCTGCGCTCACTCCGATTGTCAGAGAGAATTCTGCAACAACAACATTCCCGATGCAGGATGACAGTATATCTCACAAAAGGCGATGCGATACTGGTAGTGCCATTAATGGTGGAATACAGTAGTCCCTCTCTTCAGCGGACCCTCTGAAGAGGGGACACCCCCTATGTCGGGACAGTTTGTCAATGTACGGACCGTTTTGTCATGTTAATGTCCCTCTGATGACAGCGGACAGGATATTTTGGTTATATGTCCCTCCTAAGACGGACAGTATTCATTAATTTGAAGATTTTTTGCTGAATTTGTTTAGAAAATGGCGGACAAACAGCTCAGTGCATGTCAATGATAACACCAAGTACACGTGTACCTGTAACAACGAGCTTGTCTTCCTTGCTGTAATCGTTGTGTTTGTCCAAACTACTTAGAGTTCCTTTGATTATGCTCTGTAAACTTTAGGCACAGTGAATATGGAGGTAGGTATTGTTAATTTTGTGCTGTTATCAATCACGTTTGCTGCCAGCGATGCCATGAATCACCTTTTCATCTTGTAAATTGCAATTAAGATTTGCAAATAGGAGTACATATGAAAGGTTTGAACGCATTATAAAGTGACGCACATTTTGAGAATTAATTAATCTTTCAAAATTGTTAATTGTTAATTAATGTTCATGCTGCATGTAGCTACTGATTTAAATATTCGGTTGATCATTTCCAGGTTATTATTTTAGCCGGTAAGGGGCAGCCAAAATCGTCAACTTACGAATTACTTATGAAGTATTTTAGCTAAAGAATATCTAAATCGTTCGAAAATACCAATTTATAAAATGTTGTAACGGAGATGTTTTGTTTGACGTTTTTTGGTTGAATGCTGCCATACGCGCAGCAAATTCTACTGCAAAGCCGGGCCGATACCGTTGTATAGGCTAGTGAGTGAGTGACCAGTGCGTGGTTGAGGAAAATCTCAGATCGACAGAGGGAGTCGGGCAGATGGTGGACAATATGACGTCATGACTAACTGTTTATTTAAAAAAAATCAGTTATAATGAACATATAGATATAGTGCTTAATTCCTATCACTTAAGCAATTGGATCAGTTAATGCGTTGACATATTGCCATATCTTTACCATGTGTCGGTTGTACTGGTCTGAACTCTGGCACTAAGACGCCTGTCCCTTCGACACCTGCTACTGTGTTGCTGTCGTTGCTGTCTTTGCTGTTGTTATTACAAACTTCTTTAAACCGACCTTGTATGTTCCTTGTTTTATCAGAGTGCTCTTGATACTATAATGAATATACTGTATAGACGGAATACTGCCTGTCACTTTGTGTTTAATATACCAAAAACATTGTTTACAATCTCGATGTTGCGGTCAACATATAAGAAACATCCAAACCGTACGCACAGCAGATGTGGCCTGATTTTGGCGTTCCATACTGCAATTAATTGACTTGAGATGATGACGCAGGATAAGGGAACAGACAATTTTGCTTTAACATAACCCATTCTTATATTATATAGTTTTCTTCTTACCAGATTTGAATGACACTTCGATTTGGGCGATGTTCTTTTTCGTAATAGTAACATTACTGTATGCTTTGTCATTCGTCACGTTCGCCTCATTGAACCAATCGGTGACGTTCTCTGTACCCACGAACACTTCCAAACCTGCAACAAGAGTGTTGAAGTGGTATTATCTTGAAGTGGTCATTTTCTTTGTTGATTTCGAACAACCTTGACACGTGGACATGTTATCGCACGCACAGGGTGCAATATATGTACCCTGTACCGGTATGCATTTGTTATTATCATCCCTTATTTGCTGCTGTTACAACGTTTTAATTAACACGTCGTATTGTAGCAATGATGCTGACAATGTGATGTATATATCTATGCCCATACTATGTTTAACCAATGTTGGATAACTACTTCTACGACATACCGTTCCGTTTATTCGTCATCCCAACGTGGATTGTGTCCGAGTCGGCGTCTCTTGCAGCGAATGCACTGAACACGGTCGCGTCCGTCTCTGTTCCGTTGGCGTCGCGAGCCTTCGCTGTGCGACCCTGCAGTGTGAAGTTGCCGTGTGTTGTCTCTATGAGTGTGTACTCGCCCAGGCCATTGAAGGTGTACTGGAAGCCGTCCAGCGTGCGGATGTGTGGGTCACCGTAGAACCAACCTATGAAGTATCAAGAATAACATGTGCTATGATTATACAGTTTTGTGTTTAGCAACATTACAGAATCGCACCACATAGTCGCACAGTAGGCCAATCACCGGATACTGTGCAGCGCGCTGAAGTGATATATTAAGTTCGGTTTGTCTCGAAGCGTATATCTAAAAATGTCATGTTAAGCACAAAGATAAGGTAGTTAGAAAATATATAAATGAATACTTACCTAAGAACAAAGGCTGATAGTCCCAACAGAGGTCGGTCGGCCGGAGATAATAGAAGAGGTCACAGTTATCGGAGAATTGGCAGCACCACTGTTTTGGTAGGAGATCATACTTCACGTGTTGTCTCCACCAATGGGGATGGAACAAGAACGTGTGACCGCCGCGACCGTCTTGGGAGTTGACGAGCGAGCCCCAGCGGGAATAGCAACATTCCTGTTGGCCGAGAACAAATATAATAGTTTCAATCAATTCTTAAATATCATATGTGTCATAACTACGTTTTGTTTCTAAGACGAAGCTTCACATTGTCAAAGGTGTTTCTCTGTTGCTGCAGCCAAAATCGTGAATCAACTACGTATCACTTTAAATCATCTGAAACAAGAGCCACTTTGTAAGGAAACAAACTCTAGATTTGTTGTTTGAAATCGCATTCCCACCCTAAACCTTCGGCGATTCCTTGCTCTAATAATGACTCTTGCTCGTCCGTGTTCACCATTTTGCCTAATGATTATTGTATGTTGCACCTCTAAGCTCAGATTCTTAAGTATGTATGGACTATAGAAGTTTATTATTATTAAGTAGCAAGCGTCAATGGTTTCATCAAGATGAACATACCTTTCCACTACAACCATGCTGGCCATGATGAGAGAAAGACGCAAACAAAGCAGAACACTTATGAGTTAGTACAGGTAATACCAGAGTCTTATACAATGTCGCTTTCCGCCAAGTAGACACTCTTGGTGTTTACTACATTATCAGAACAAATAAACACTTTGACAGCGCCCGCATGCGTTTTAGTACATCGGGGCATTCAGCTTCGTGAGTCGACAACAGGTGTTTTGAATTTCCATGCGTGGGATATTCTAATTCCCCTGTCATAGACTCTATGTAGAACTACAGAGGACCAGCTGCATTTAGTTTCTCATTCGAAAGTGGGGTGAACACAATTGATCAAGTTTCGAAACGGCGGTAGAGAGAGCTGAGTAGGCCGCATCACGGAATGAGGCCGAATAGAATGGAGAAATACTGCGCAATAAACGTATGGAGTGGTGCTGGAACTGCAATGACCTTCATTAGGTAGGTGAAGTGATAGTTCTAAAAACAAAAATATTTAATTAAGCACCTACTGGCGTTATAACAAAACAACATTAAACTGGAGTCCAGTCTGCTCGTGGCAATATGGAGCGTGTGGTCCGGACGGACATGAACCACACACAATAACAAGACAATGATTAACTAGATGTGTGTGGTCCGGACGGACATGAACCACACACAATAACAAGACAATGATTAACTAGATGTGTGTGGTCCGGACGGACATGAACCACACACAATAACAAGACAATGATTAACTAGATGTGTGTGGTCCGGACGGACATGAATCACACACAATAACAAGACAATGATTAACTAGATGTGTGTGGTCCGGACAGACATGAACCACACACAATAACAAGACAATGATTAACTAGATGTGTGTGGTCCGGACGGACATGAACCACACACAATAACAAGACAATGATTAACTAGATGTGTGTGGTCCGGACGGACATGAATCACACACAATAACAAGACAATGATTAACTAGATGTGTGTGGTCCGGACGGACATGAACCACACACAATAACAAGACAATGATTAACTAGATGTGTGTGGTCCGGACGGACATGAACCACACACAATAACAAGACAATGATTAACTAGATGTGTGTGGTCCGGACGGACATGAATCACACACAATAACAAGACAATGATTAACTAGACGTGTGTGGTCCGGACGGACATGAATCACACACAATAACAAGACAATGATTAACTAGACGTGTGTGGTCCGGACGGACATGAACCACACACAATAACAAGACAATGATTAACTAGACGTGTGTGGTCCGGACGGACATGAATCACACACAATAACAAGACAATGATTAACTAGACGTGTGTGGTCCGGACGGACATGAATCACACACAATAACAAGACAATGATTAACTAGACGTGTGTGGTCCGGACGGACATGAACCACACACAATAACAAGTCAATGATTAACTAGATGTGTGTGGTCCGGACGGACATGAACCACACACAATAACAAGACAATGATTAACTAGACGTGTGTGGTCCGGACGGACATGAACCACACACAATAACAAGACAATGATTAACTAGACGTGTGTGGTCCGGACGGACATGAACCACACACAATAACAAGACAATGATTAACTAGATGTGTGTGGCAAAATAATACTGCTAACGGCATTGAATATTTATTGTCAACGACATGTCTCTACTATGGAAGGCTACAGCCGAGAGAGTGAAGTAATGTCTACCATATGAGAAAGGAGGCCAAACTTTTCTGGGCAATGTTACATCCACCAAGGTAAAATAGGTTAGCATATATGACCATCATGTGGCTACTAGAATATGGAAATGCAAAATTTCCAGACTGCAAATGAACAAAGAAATGCTTTGATTATTGAAATGTCAACATACTTTGTATCGACATGAGCTTATCTCGTCCTTCTACAATATGTATTTGATGATTTTGTCCACAGTGATGGACATGCACTTGAAAGTAGCACATAATATATAATAGACCTACCTACCCCAAAAACTTCCTGTCAGTAATCCATCTTCCCATTTACACTGATTGTCAGGAATATAGGCCTGCTGTCAGTAATAGTTCAGAACCGTGTCAGATATTGCCAAGAAAAGAACACCGTCAGTAATACTTTAATACTGTGACTATGACGATAGTTGCACCCAAAACATAATTGTCTGTAATAAACTATGAGGTGTTTTGAAGCGTTCAGATAACAAGGTAAGGTAGATATTCATAACCAGCATTGATAGAAATAAAATCTGAAGAAGCGTAACTGTAATGTAAATGAGTCTATACACATTGTAATTCTGATTTTATATAAATTTCAAAAACAGCATGCTGACTACAAAAAACAAATTATAACAATGCATCACGTCATTGTCTATTTGTGGTGTCATTAGGATTAATATTAGTAGCCGGTATACCTAGGGCCAGGCTATAGACTACACAGTATAGTAGCTTGACTAGATAAAAGACAAAGTCATGCCGGGGGACGACAAAACCATTACGTTACGCTAGTCATCGACATCGTCTAGACTCTAGTCTACTCAACTCTAGTATATAAGCCTATCCCTGTATTATAGGTTGTCAATGATAGACTAAACTCAATACATACACTAACTTAGTCTTAGTACACTAAGTTGGCCTAACACTACAAGTACAACACCCACTACTCTGTCACTATACTAGTCTAACGACGTAGTCAGTACCTGCAATTATCCCGGCCACCAGAGTGCCAGTGACCATGTGAAATAGGAAAATAAATGTCGCGTATCCGGCAATATGTAAAGCCGACCCCCTTCTTTAAACTTGACAATACGGGCCATGTCTGCGTGCATGCTGTTATAAATGTTTGCAGTACACGTTTCTTCTTGGCTGGTAGGGATGCCGTTTCGATCCCTGGAATCATTTTGTGCCGCGTGAGTCGTGACTTCGTTTTGTTTGAGCGCCATGAGTGCGGAAATACGAATTTGTCGTAACGCTGTTTCCTATTGGTCAGATTACGACCAGAAGCAGTGAATGAAAAACCATGTCACAACAAGCAGCGTATATATATGCTGCCACCTGTTGAATAAAGTGAAGCTAAATTTGAGGAGCACGGAAGTGATTGACGATGATTGTGACAATGAAAGAATCCGTAATATTTTCATCCCTCATCGTAATACCGTAATTTTAGGTGTATTTCCGGAATGATTCCGGACAATCCAGAATGGTAGGCAGGTCTGGTATAATATAAATAAACATTGTGTGTGTTATTCACAGTTATAGTTAAGGCATGCTAAAGGTAACAAGAATGATGAGACAGTTTCCTTACCTGTGCCGACAAATACTGAGGTATGCGTTCGTAATAGCACATCCTCTCAGAGCGTGTTTCGAGGAACTGGTACCAGTCGAATTTCCAGCGGCTGTCCATATCCGCGAGCCGCATGTCGCAAGGGCACGGCAAAGTCCAACTCGAGAGGAAATGCACAAATTCATGACGCCTCATCTCGTTCGCGAACCACGTGTAACACTTCTGGTCGTAGTTGATCTCATGACGTCCCGATGCCACACGGAACATATAGCGGCCCTGCTCACCTGCAAGTGAACGTAATTACATTCGTGTTACATATATACAGGTATCGCTTGTAGGCAAGCTATGTATGGAACCTCCATTGCACGGTTGTGTCTTTAACCTAGCTTTACAGCATTCCAGTCTTTTCAACCTAATCTTATTGATAGGAGAGTGAGAGAGAGAGGGAGGGAGAGAGAGTGAGGGAGAGAGAGAGGGAGAGTGAGAGTGAGAGAGAGAGAGAGAGAGAGAGAGAGGGAGAGGGAGAGGGAGAGAGTGAGTGAGAGAGAGAGTGTGAGAGAGTGAGAGAGAGAGAGAGAGAGAGAGAGAGAGAGAGAGAAAGAGAGAGAGGGAGAGATACAGAAAAACAACATACACGCAGGCAGACAAACATACAGGCAGACAGACAGAAACACAGGCAGACCGACACACAATCAAACATTTAAATACCCACCTGTGTTGCCGATCCGTTCGTGCAGGCGAAAAGCGGTTGATTTCATGGATGGAGCTAATTGCAAGGTTTCCTTGTCGGTATATTTGTATGAGAAGTATCCTATCATACTCGGTCGTATTGTGTACCGGTGGTCCCAGCCTAAATCCTTGTAGATGTACGTGACAAAAGTTTGATACCGCGACGGGTCGTAGGCGATGACCAACTGGAAGGTGTTGGGCTGTGGAGAGAAAGCATTGTTGTTGTCGTACATTTACTTAGTTATTGACGGCACGTAAGTTGGATATCACGCTACTCAGAATACTCAAACGCACACGCACGCATGCACATACACACACACACACAACGCAACAATTGGCGCCATGGTATCTGTGTGTATTTCACCAGTTATGTGGTGACGACCAACCCACCACATACACCCGGAATGCTCTACAATGTTTGGGACTTTGCACACTTCTGCGACCACCCTTCGTCCACTCACCGAATCGTAGAATGCCGACCGGTACATCCGGGGAAGTACGCGATCCCACGTGATCACCATCACCCACGTGACATTAGTGACGGACACTCCGCCATTCTTGAGTACTTCCTCCCGGGCGTGGTCAGTGGCGTGCTGCGTTATTTAACAAGGTTTAACAAATGTTACAACATTTAACATGATTTAACACCAGGCAGTTAGAATATTTGTATACTGCCCGCCCCGTTCTCAGCTGCTCAATGTGCTTTCCATGTTCATTAAAACAAGTAGAACATACCACAAAGCCCAAATAAAATAAGCTATATTAAATTAAAATGATATCTAACATAGGTTTAGTAAATGTAACTAGAATATGAAAATTAATAAACGTACCTATGCATAGAAATTACTTAAAGGGAAATAAAAGACATCAATGTGTCTATGTGTCTAAAAGACTTAATAAAAACTAAACAAAGTCATATTTCCTCAGCTGATTACGCCATCTTCAGTGAAGAAACACATTATTGTATGTATATTGTGACGTGTATTTCGACAGCTAGTACGTCTACAGCAGACCCAGCCGTGAAATGTGATTTTCATTGCAAAATTTGCTCTGTCGCTGTAACAAGTAAAACTGTTACGGTATGGCATTACAACAGTTGTTACATGTGTACCACAGTTACAGAATCAAAGGGAATATCAGAGGCAACTACACTCTTAGTAAACCACTGAAGTGATACTCTTGACTGTTTTGCAAACAGTTAGATAGTATTAACACTTCTAGATGCAAACAATTGTCTTGTGTTTCCCTTTAAAAAAAGCATTACAGAGTAGGGCCCTAGTGATGTTTGATAAAAATAGGAACTTTATCACATTTAGTTAATAGAAGACATACCACTAACGATTTGATAATAAATAATACAGATACAAAGTGCATATCAGACCTTAACACGAGCCTGATCCGTGGACGATGGTCCTGGTTTTGTGAGGTCGTATATGTGGTAATGGTATTGCCCAGAAAAAGCGTCAATGTCCGTCCAAAGGGGCGCCAGCATAGCGAATCCTTGCCTCTCTGCGTCCTTGCGTTTGGCGTAACTCAGCATCCCAGTGTGCAGTTTGTCAGGGTTGCGCCGCTCAAAGTTCAGCCCGAAAGTGACGTAGCCATTCGTGTAAATCTGAACAACATATCGATGGTGAGATGTATCTCTACAATATATCCATATATTATACAGCATTAATTTTCATAACTTTTGTGTTACAGAGTTACACTATATATTTAAATGTGTACTCTTTATTTGTATAACTATTCTAGATTACATGTTGTACTACATTGGGAAAACAAACACACCAATATGTCTGTCTGCCTGCCTGCCTGCCTGCCTGCCTATCTGTATACAATCACCATAAAAGCAGCGGTATTAGAGATAGCTGCAACAATTATTATTGTTATTTCTGGAAGAAGAATACACATATTGTAATATTATTATATTTTATGTAGTTTATAGACAGGTATCTGTTTACCTCTGTACACCTCTGTATATGTATTATCTGCTGTAACATTACCTATAATAGCTGTAACTGCCTTCACAGTTTTTCATAATAGTTTGCCTACATGCATCTCAGAGTGCACAATGTCAATAAATTGCGGATTGTCCATTCTCAACATACGAAGTAGTCAGGTTCATTCAACAAACAGAGAAGATGCTCCGCACCCATGTCAGAGTCAATGCAACTGGGCCTAAAATACATTTAGAAATGACACTGCAGTGGTAAACAAAATGCACAGATCGTAGAAGGATTATGATAGTTGATTCCAATAAAATAATACTGTACTAACCAAATAATTAAAAGTGTATTCAACAATATGAAAGCATTCTCTTCTTCATCATCAGCATCTTCTTCTACTTCATCATCATCATAGTCGACATCATCTTCATCATCATCTTCTTCTTATCATAATTATTATTATTAATGTATGCTTATTAACCTGTTTTAAGCTATTAAACTATTCGTTGTCATTGTGGTACTGATATTACAGTGCGTTGCGTCACAGAGAAGACAAAGGTTACTCACCTTTAGACGTTTGTACTGTCCATTGAAGATCTGGATTCTCGGAACACGAATGAAATCGGATGAGCAACTTCCACTCCAGTAACAATATTTTGGCATGCTGACATCTCCTTGACTCCCGCCATACTGGTAGTAGGTATACAAGATGGCTGAAACCACAGTTCACTCTCTATTTCACACAAAAACAATTTCACATTATATACATAGATATATAAATGGTGTACATTAACTTCGATTTCAGAGTATTTGGGTTCTCTCCGATTTCAGACAACACAAAGCAACATCATTAGTGTTTAATTTTTGCATAAAAAATGTGGTTATGTAGCATTTAAAAAACTTTTGATAAGCATGTGAAAGATCCGTTTTTTTTTCTCCAAACCGTAGAATCAAAAGTAGCAACGATGTTTGGCAATTTGTTTATATATGTTTATATTAGTGTCCGAGGTATACATTCGTCTCACCATTTTCACAGTGATCCCCCTTGTAGAGGTCATGCAAACATTTGCACGCGTAACCATTTGTTGAGTCCTCACACGATCCCCCGTTTTGACATGGGTCGCTCGCACACTCGTCAATATCTGAAGTAGTATGGGTAAGAAGATTAGGTTCCGTGCACGAGGGTGTGTGTGCACGTAAATGCGCTCGCTTTTGCATGCGTATATATGTGTATGTGTTTGTGCATGTATGGGTGTGTATGCGCGTGAGTGCACATTTGCACGAACAGCAGAACGACAATATACAATTTAAGATATGTGTTACAAGCTCCCAGCGTTTTGCGATGTAAGTTTCACAATAAATGCTATGAGAAATTGTGCGTTAAGTGCAGGTTGTCTTTTGGTCTTTGACCATGTCATGCCTAAGTGATTTTATACCAGAGGAAATGCTGAATCATGTCTAAATGTCAACTGCTATATAATTACTTGTTTTCCAGACCAATTAAATGTGTTCTTATATGTCTAACGTGCATAGCCTTAAAATGTAGCCATGTCCTTTATTGAAATAGATTCTAAAAACGTATTATGCACATATAAATACTGTAGTCACAAAAGACTGCCATGATATCCGTATCTATCTATCTATCTATCTATCTATCTATCTATACACGTAACACGGCACGTCAATTCTGGAGAACGTGTGACCGGCCAATTAGTTATGTGACAAATTATACATAGAGTGAGTAGCTACTAATAGATGGAACTGCCTACTGACTAATGGGTTCCATGTTAAAACATAATGTATGTTTCATGACCCAGCGTCACAATTTGAGTAACTTGTGTAAGGTGTAGTAAATGTTGCAGAAACGCTTTCACAATATTGATCAAAACAGATAGAATATATAAAAAACCAGACATTGTTCAAAACATTATTGCCAATACAATGGACTTCATTTAGTATACTCACTTTGATCCAGATCAACTTGATTCTAACGAGCCTCTAATTTGCTATACATGTAATTAATAAAACAACAGGAGTAGATAAAGGTCCCACCCCAACCAATAACTTTAATCCAATTTAACGGCTGATTCTGTTTATATTGAATCTGTTATCCACACCTCAGTTAAGCAGATTCTACGGAATTACTTCAACTATTTATAATACTCAAGCTACGTCTGTCTGTGTCACGCCAATACGTCCTCCAGAACTACTAACAAATGATCTGATGTTCATACATACCTGTCTCACACCGGTCGCCAGCGTAACCTGCCGCACAGTTGCAGCTGTATCTGTTGACTCCGTCGAGACATGTTGCTCCGTTCATACAAGGTGAACTGCTGCAGTCGTCGATGTCTGTACAAGGTCACAAACAGCATACGAACAGCAGAACGATAACATACAATTTAAACTATCCTTTACAAGCTCCCAGCGTTAAGTGCAGTTTGTCTGTTGGTCTTCGACCATGGCACGCCCGAGTGATTTTGTATGTTGAATCATGTCTAAACGTCAACTGCTGTATAATTACTTGTTTTCCTGACCAATTAAATGTGTTCTTATGAATGGAAATTGCCTTAAAACGTAGCCATGTCCTTTATTGACATAGATTCTAAAAACATATTATGCCCATATAAATACTGCATTCACAAAAGGCTGCCATAACATCCGTATCTATCTATCTATATATGTAATACTAACATGGCACGTCACTTCTTAAGAACGTGTGACCAGCCAATCACTGAAACAGTTATGTGACAAATTATACATAGACTGAACAGCTACTAGTAAATGGAACTGCCTATTGACTAATGGGTTCCATGATAAAACATAATGTATGTTTCATGACTTCAACCATTTATAATACTCAAGCTACAGCGTCTGTTTGTGTCAACTTGTCGTCCAGACGTACCAACAAACGAGCTGATGTTCAAACATACCTGTTTCACACCGGTCGCCAGCGTAACCTGCCGCACAGTTGCAGCTGTATCTGTTGACTCCGTCGAAACATGTCGCTCCGTTGACACACGGGGAACTGGAGCACTCGTCGATATCTGCCCGGCACAACACGCAAAGCAATACGAATAAAGGCAGTGTAACTTTCACAAATGGTCACATGATCCAGCGACAAAGCGATATAATATATTGTAAAATGGAAAAATTAGGTACAAACTACCGCATCGTATAAGTAAAATGTGAATACATCTGTTTTCGAATAACATCCTCATAATTGCTGGGAATGAATACTTCAGAAATGATGATACAGTGTATCCAGATATATCATAACGATGTACATACTGCTGTAGAAATATACAAGATACACGCTATGAATATACACTGTACATACACTCACACCCCACACAGACAGACACAGACACACACACAGACATACCTATCTCGCAGATGTCGCCCGTGTATCCTGTGCTGCATGTGCAGCTGTAGGAATTGTTGGCGTCGACACAATTGGCTCCATGCAAGCAAGGACTGCTTCCACATTCATCCACGTCTGAAACAGTGCACACGTAATATAATATACGTGCAATAGGAGATGTTGCTGCAATGTCTGGTGATGTTACTCCTTTCTTTCATAATACAGCTGTATTGTCAATTTCCAATAATGCTATATGATTATGCTGTGTGGTTACGAAACACAAGTTCCTATAATGTCATAAATTTTTTCCCCAGTACCATTTGACTTTGGAATTCCCTCCCTCAATATATTGTAAATCAAAACAGCCTGGATGCGTTTAAAAGCAACATCCAGACTTTGCACTACCCCATGTTTTAGACGTTAACAAGTTCTTCTGCACGTATTTCTGTTTATTCACACAATAATTTGTGTTCTTATATATTGCACTCTAAAAACAAACAAACAATGTCCTGTTCGCCTGCCATGCCACGGCACCGCCTGTATCCTCAGCATGTTGAGGATAGGCTAAGGCGTGTACTGGAAGAAGATAAATAAATCCTAATCAACAACACAATAACTAGATTCAGCGCACGCTTGTCTTGTGTTCCCGAGAACTAACGACGGAAAACATATCGCCTGCATGAGACCGTTCTATAAATACCCGCAGACGCCAAGGCCCAAGCGTCGACCGACAAAATACTTCTGCTGTGGAATAGCGCAATGCGAATAGGGCCCCTTTAAGTTTAAAAGTAACTGATGACGTTACAAAGCTTTATCAGTCTCGCATCTGTCCCCGGAGTAGCCATGCGTACAAGTACAGCTGTACGAATTAACTGAGTCGACACATGGTGCTCCATTCATACAGGGATAGCTGTCACATTCACGTATTTCTGAAACATGAACAGTATAGAACTCATTAACACGACGTTGCACATTCGAAACTTGCAACTACGGAGCAGCATTTCCGTATGGTGGCACCCTCTAGCGAGTACAGCCTTGCTACGCTGGCTTTAATGCCTTGCCCTGCCGCTAGGCGGTCCTCATAACGTGTCGCAAGCAGATGACGTCGGTGTCTGATTGTGGAGTTCAAAATGGTTAGTATGCGAACATACTAACTATTTGCTATTAAATGGTATCTCAATATCGATGAAAAATACAACCGATTAGATAATTCGTAATTATTCAGTATATCGGTCACTGAGAGTTTAGACAAAGTCAAGAAATGAGGCTAACTAGTTTTGACATTTTGTTAATTTTAATATTGTACGCTAGGTGGCAGTACTAATTCGACATACACCGTATTTACGGTGGACTTTCACTACAGTCTTTAAATTAATAGGAACAACTTCGAAATCCCAGTTCTGTCCTAATATTTGTAATATGCTCGTGGATATAAAGACAACCGAATATAAGAAACATTTGATCAAGTCTCAAAGACAACGTGTTCCTTATTGTGGCAGTTCATTTGCTTGTTTATTGTGAACGTACCTGTATGTCCTTTTCCAAGATTCTGATTGCGTATATATAATTATAAATACAAATGATTTATGGTGTTTACAATGTAATGTTGAGACATGGAATCACATTTTAGCCATACACTTAATAACCATCAGTTGCAAAGTAAATGTCGTGTTTTTGGTATATAGAAATTAAATTAAAACAAAATCAATAATCATTGCATTCGATGATCTGTTCATTTCATAGCACATAAGAATGGTATATAATTTATAAAAACAATTATTTAAATATATTAATCGTTTCAACAAATTGCAATTAGTTCATATTTATTCAGTATTCATTACCTCTCAAAAAACTAGTTGATATCTTTGGATATCCGAATACAACGAAACACGTTGTGGATAAACAATTTCTAATGAAATAAGCTCAGAAATCAGAAAAAATAAACATTGAAGAATCTAATATTCCCTTTAAGTTTACCAAATGAGTTAAGAAAATGGCATCATCAGTTGCAGTGAAGGAACATAAATCCTGCAATTAAAGATTCGGGATGACTTTTCACATACTTTAGTTTAGAAAAACACATTGCTAATCCGCTGTCACACATTTAACGTCAACCTGCATGTTTTACATGATGTTACATTTAAAGCAATATATCACGAACAAACCCAATATATAGCATAACTGAGACAGACGTTTTCATACATCAGCTGTTACTGAGATTTAGCTCATAATATCAGATTAAATACATAGTTTTGAGATTTAAAAAAAGTTTAAGCTCTAAAAGTTCATACAGGGAATTACATTTTAGGCATGCACTGAATTACCACCGCTTGATGAATTTTCTAAAGAAAACACCAACAACATTACCAATACATAAAGAACAAGAAATCAAACATAAAATTAAACTTACCACTACCACAGTTAACACCAGTAAACCCTGCAACACAGTGACAGGTGAATGACAATCCATTGCTGTTACACGTGGCTCCATTCAGACATGGGTGTCCAAGACAAGCAGATACCATGGTTGTTGGAGCTTCAGTAGTCGTGGTTGTTAGTGCTTCAGTAGTTGTGGTTGTTAGAGCATCAGTAGTTGTGGTTGTTTGAGCTTCAGTTGTTGTGGTTGTTGGACCTTCAGTTGTTGAAGTAGTACGAGCTTCAGTTGTTGTGGTTGTTGGACCTTCAGTTGTTGAAGTATTGGGAGCTTCAGTAGTTCTGGTTGTTGGAGCATCAGTTGTTGAAGTATTAGGAACTTCAGTAGTTGTGGTTGTTGCAGCTTCAGTAGTTGTGGTTGATAGAGCTTCTGTTGTAGTGGTTGTTAGAGCTTCAGTAGTTGTGGTTGTTGGAGCTTCAGTTGTTGAAGTAGTAGGAGCTTCAGTAGTTGTGGTTGTTGGCGATTCAGTTGTTGTGGTTGTTGGAGCTTCAGTTATTGTGGTTGTTGGAGCCTCAGTTGTTGAAGTAGTAGGAGCTTCAGTAGTTGTGGTTGTTGGAGCTTCACTAGTTGTGGTTGTTGGCGATTCAGTAGTTGTAGTTGTTGGAGCTTCAGTTGTAGTGGTTGTTAGAGCTTCAGTAGTTGTGGTTTTTGGAGCTTCGGTAGCTGTCGTTGTTGGAGCTTCAGTTGTTGTGGTTGTCGGAGCTTCAGTAGTTGAAGTAGTAGGAGTTTCAGTAATTGAAGTAGTAGGAGGTTCAGTAGTTGTGGTTGTTGGAGCCTCAGTTGTTGTACTAATAAGAGCTTCAGTAGTTGTGGTTGAGAGAGTTTCAGTACTTGTGGTTATTGGAGCTTCAGTTGTTATGGTTGTTAGAGCTTCAGTAGTTGTGGTTGTCGTAGCTTCATTTGTTGAAGTAGTAGGAGCTTCAGTAGTTGTGGTTGTTGGAGTTTCAGTTGTTGTGGTTGTTGGAGCTTCAGTTGTTGAAGTAGGAGGTGCATCAGTAGTTGTGGTTGTTGGAGCTTCAGTACGTGTGGTTGTTAGAAATTCAGTAGTTGTGGTTGTCGGAGCTTCAGTAGTTGTAGTTGTTGGCTCTTCAGTTGTTGTTGTGGTTGTTGGAGCTTCACTTGTTGAAGTAGTAGGAGGTTCAGTAGTTGTGTTTGTTGGAGCCTCAGTTGTTGTAGTAGTAAGAGCTTCAGTAGTTGTGGTTGTTGGAGCTTCAGTAGTTGTGGTTGATAGAGCTTCAGTAGTTGTGGTTGTTGGAGCTTCAGTTGTTGAAGTAGTAGGAGGTTCAGTAGTTGTGCTTGTTGGAACCTCAGTTGTTGTACTAGTAAGAGCTTCAGTATTTGTGGTTGTTGGAGCTTCAGTAGTTGTGGTTGATAGAGCTTCAGTAGTTATGGTTGTTGGAGCTTCAGTTGTTGTGGTTGTTAGAGCTTCAGTAGTTGTGTTTGTCGGAGCTTCAGTTGTTGAAGTAGTAGGAGCTTCAGTAGATGTGGTTGCTGGAGCCTCAGTTGTTGTTGTAGTAAGAGCATCAGTAGTTGTGGTTGTTGGAGCTTCAGTTGTTGAATTAGTAGTAGCTTCAGTAGTTGCGGTTGTTGGACTTTCTGTTGTTGTGGTTGTTGGAGCTTCAGTAGTTGTCGTTGTTGGAGCTTCAGTTGTTGTGGTTGTTGGAGTTTCAGTTGTTGTGGTTGTTGGAGCCTCAGTTGTTGTAGTAGTAAGAGCTTCAGTAGTTGTGGTTGTTGGAACTTCAGTAGTTGTGGTTGATAGTGCTTCAGTAGTTGTGGTTGTTGGAGCTTCAGTAGTTGTGGTTGTCGGAGCTTCAGTTTTTGAAGTAGTAGGAGCTTCAGTAGTTGTGGTTGTTGGAGTTTCAGTTGTTGTGGTTGTTGGAGCTTCAGTTGTTGAAGTAGTAGGTGCTTCAGTAGTTGTGGTTGTTGGAGCTTCAGTGGTTGTGGTTGTCGGAGCTTCAGTTGTTGAAGTAGTAGGAGCTTCAGTAGTTGTCGTTATTGGAGCTTCAGTTGTTGTGGTTGTCGGAGCTTCAGTAGTTGTAGTTGTTGGCACTTCAGTTGTTGTGGTTGTTGGAGCCTCAGTTGTTGTAGTAATAAGAGCTTCAGTAGTTGTGGTTGTTGGAGCGTCAGTAGTTGTGGTTGAGAGAGCTTCAGTAGTTGTGGTTATTGCAACTTCAGTAGTTGTTGTTGATAGAGCTTCAGTTGTTGTGGTTGTTAGAGCTTCAGTAGTTGTGGTTGTCGAAGCTTCAGTTGTTAAAGTAGTAGGAGCTTCAGTAGTTGTGATTGTTGGAGTTTCAGTTGTTGTGGTTGTTGGAGCTTCAGTAGTTGTCATTGTTGGAGCTTCAGTTGTAGTGGTTATTAGAGCTTCAGTAATTGTGGTTGTCGGAGCTTCAGTAGTTGTAGTTGTTGGCACTTCAGTTGTTGTGGTTGCTGGAGCTTCACTTGTTGAAGTAGTAGGAGATTCAGTAGTTGTGGTTGTTAATGCTTCAGAAGTTGTGGTTGTCGGAGCTGCAGTAGTTGAAGTAGTAGGAGCTTCAGTAGTTGTGGTTGTTGGAGCTTCAGTGGTAGTGGTTGTTAGAGCTTCAGTAGTTGTGATTGATGGAGCTTCAGTAGTTGTCATTGTTGGAGTTTCAGTTGTTGTGGTTGTTGGAATTTCAGTTGTTGTGGTTGTTGGAGCTTCAGTTGTTGAAGTAGTAGGTGCTTCAGTAGTTGTGGTTGTTGGAGCTTCAGTAATTGTAGGCTCTTCAGTTGTTGTGGTAGTTGGAGCTTCACTTGTTGAAGTAGTAGGAGGTTGAGTAGTTGTGCTTGTTGGAAACTCAGTTGTTGTACTAGTAAGAGCTTCAGTATTTGTGGTTGTTGGAGCTTCAGTAGTTGTGGTTGATAGAGCTTCAGTAGTTATGGTTGTTGGAGCTTCAGTTGTTGTGGTTGTTAGAGCTTCAGTAGTTGTGTTTGTCGGAGCTTCAGTTGTTGAAGTAGTAGGAGCTTCAGTAGATGTGGTTGCTGGAGCCTCAGTTGTTGTTGTAGTAAGAGCATCAGTAGTTGTGGTTGTTGGAGCTTCAGTTGTTGAAGTAGTAGTAGCTTCAGTAGTTGCGGTTATTGGACTTTCTGTTGTTGTGGTTGTTGGAGCTTCAGCAGTTGTCGTTGTTGGAGCTTCAGTTGTTGTGGTTGTTGGAGCCTCAGTTGTTGTAGTAGTAAGAGCTTCAGTATTTGTGGTTGTTGGAACTTCAGTAGTTGTGGTTGATAGTGCTTCAGTAGTTGTGGTTGTTGGAGCTTCACTTGTTGAAGTAGTAGGCGATTCATTAGTTGTGGTTGTTAGAGCTTCAGTAGTTGTAGTTGTCGGAGCTTCAGTAGTTGAATTAATAGGAGCTTCAGCAGTTGTGGTTGTTAGAGCTTCAGTAATTGTGGTTGTCGGAGCTTCAGTTGTTGAAGTAGTAGGAGCTTCAGTAGTTGTGGTTGTTGGAGTTTCAGTTGTTGTGGTTGTTGGAGCTGCAGTTGTTGAAGTAGTAGGTGCTTCAGTAGTTGTGGTTGTTGGAGCTTCAGTGGTTGTGGTTGTCGGAGCTTCAGCTGTTGAAGTAGTAGGAGCTTCAGTAGATGTCGTTGTTGGAGCTTCAGTTGTTGTGGTTGTCGGAGCTTCAGTAGTTGTAGTTGTTGGCACTTCAGTTGTTGTGGTTGTTGGAGCTTCACTTGTTGAAGTAGAAGGAGGTTCAGTAGTTGTGGTTGTTGGAGCCTCAGTTGTTGTAGTAATAAGAGCTTCAGTAGTTGTGGTTGTTGGAGCGTCAGTAGTTGTGGTTGAGAGAGCTTCAGTAGTTGTGGTTGTTGGAGCTTCAGTTGTTAAAGTAGTAGGAGCTTCAGTAGTTGTGATTGTTGGAGTTTCAGTTGTTGTGGTTGTTGGAGCTTCAGTAGTTGTCATTGTTGGAGCTTCAGTTGTAGTGGTTATTAGAGCTTCAGTAATTGTGGTTGTCGGAGCTTCAGTAGTTGTAGTTGTTAATGCTTCAGTAGTTGTGGTTGTCGGAGCTGCAGTAGTTGAAGTAGTAGGAGCTTCAGTAGTTGTGGTTGTTGGAGCTTCAGTAGTTGTGGTTGCTGGAGCTTCACTTGTTGAAGTAGTAGGAGATTCAGTAGTTGTGGTTGTTAATGCTTCAGTAGTTGTGGTTGTCGGAGCTGCAGTAGTTGAAGTAGTAGGAGCTTCAGTAGTTGTGGTTGTTGGAGCTTCAGTAGTTGTGGTTGTTGGAGCTTCAGTGGTAGTGGTTGTTAGAGCTTCAGTAGTTGTGGTTGATGGAGCTTCAGTAGTTGTCATTGTTGGAGTTTCAGTTGTTGTGGTTGTTGGAATTTCAGTTGTTGTGGTTGTTGGAGCTTCAGTTGTTGAAGTAGTAGGTGCTTCTGTAGTTGTGGTTGTTGGAGCTTCAGTAGTTGTAGGCTCTTCAGTTGTTGTGGTTGTTGGAGCTTCACTTGTTGAAGTAGTAGGAGGTTGAGTAGTTGTGCTTGTTGGAAACTCAGTTGTTGTACTAGTAAGAGCTTCAGTATTTGTGGTTGTTGGAGCTTCAGTAGTTGTGGTTGATAGAGCTTCAGTAGTTATGGTTGTTGGAGCTTCAGTTGTTGTGGTTGTTAGAGCTTCAGTAGTTGTGTTTGTCGGAGTTTCAGTTGTTGTTGTAGTAAGAGCATCAGTAGTTGTGGTTGTTGGAGCTTCAGTAGTTGTGCTTGATAGAGCTTCAGTAGTTGTGGTTGTCGGAGCTTCAGTTGTTGAAGTAGTAGTAGCTTCAGTAGTTGTGGTTGTTGGACTTTCAGTTGTTGTGGTTGTTGGAGCTTCAGTTTTTGAAGTAGTAGTAGCTTCAGTAGTTGTCGTTGTTGGAGCTTCAGTAGTTGTTGTTGTTGGAGCTTCAGTTGTAGTGGTTGTTAGAGCTTCAGTAGTTGTGGTTGTCGGAGTTTCAGTAGTTGTAGTTGTTGGCACTTCAGTTGTTCTGCTTCTTGGAGCTTCACTTGTTGAAGTAGTAGGCGATTCAGTAGTTGTGGTTGTTAGAGCTTCAGTAGTTGTGGTTGTTGGAGATTCAGTAGTTGAAGTAATAGGAGCTTCAGTAGTTGTGGTTGTTAGAGCTTCAGTTGTTGTGGTTGTCGGAGCTTCAGTAGTTGAAGTAATAGGAGCTTCAGCAGTTGTGGTTGTTAGAGCTTCAGTAGTTGTGGTTGTCGGAGATTCAGTAGTTCTAGTTGTTGGCACTTCAGTTGTTCTGGTTGTTGGAGCTTCACTTGTTGAAGTAGTAGGAGTTTCAGTAGTTGTGGTTGTTGGAGCCTCAATTGTTGTAGTAGTAAGAGCTTCAGTAGTTGTGGTTGTTGGAACTTCAGTAGTTGTGGTTGATAGTGCTTCAGTAGTTGTGGTTGTTGGAGCTTCAGTAGTTGTGGTTGTCGGAGCTTCAGTTGTTGAAGTAGTAGGAGCTTCAGTAGTTGTGGTTGTTGGAGTTTCAGTTGTTGTGGTTGTTGGAGTTTCAGTTGTTAAATTAGTAGGTGTTTCAGTAGTTGTGGTTGTTGGAGCTTCAGTGGTTGTGGTTGTCGGAGCTTCAGTTGTTGAAGTAGTAGGAGCTTCAGTAGTTGTCGTTGTTGGAGCTTCAGTTGTTGTGGTTGTTGGAGCTTCAGTAGTTGTAGTTGTTGGCACTTCAGTTGTTCTGCTTGTTGGAGCTTCACTTGTTGAAGTAGTGGGCGATTCAGTAGTTGTGGTTGTTAGAGCTTCAGTAGTTGTAGTTGTCGGAGCTTCAGTAGTAGAAGTAATAGGAGCTTCAGCAGTTGTGGTTGTTAGAGCTTCAGTAGTTGTGGTTGTCGGAGCTTCAGTTGTTGAAGTAGTAGGAGCTTCAGTAGTTGTGGTTATTGGAGTTTCAGTTGTTGTGGTTGTTGGAGCTTCAGTTGTTGAAGTAGTAGATGCTTCAGTAGTTGTGGTTGTTGGAGCTTCACTTGTTGAAGTAGTAGGAGTTTCAGTAGTTGTGGTTGTTGGCGACTCAGTTGTTGTAGTAGTAAGAGCATCAGTAGTTGTGGTTGTTGGAGCTTCAGTAGTTGTGCTTGATACAGCTTCAGTAGTTGTGGTTGTCGGAGCTTCAGTTGTTGAAGTAGTAGTAGCTTCAGTAGTTGTGGTTGTTGGACTTTCAGTTGTTGTGGTTGTTGGAGCTTCAGTTTTTGAAGTAGTAGTAGCTTCAGTAGTTGTCGTTGTTGGAGCTTCAGTAGTTGTTGTTGTTGGAGCTTCAGTTGTAGTGGTTGTTAGAGCTTCAGTAGTTGTGGTTGTCGGAGTTTCAGTAGTTGTAGTTGTTGGCACTTCAGTTGTTCTGCTTCTTGGAGCTTCACTTGTTGAAGTAGTAGGCGATTCAGTAGTTGTGGTTGTTAGAGCTTCAGTAGTTGTGGTTGTTGGAGATTCAGTAGTTGAAGTAATAGGAGCTTCAGTAGTTGTGGTTGTTAGAGCTTCAGTTGTTGTGGTTGTCGGAGCTTCAGTAGTTGAAGTAATAGGAGCTTCAGCAGTTGTGGTTGTTAGAGCTTCAGTAGTTGTGGTTGTCGGAGATTCAGTAGTTCTAGTTGTTGGCACTTCAGTTGTTCTGGTTGTTGGAGCTTCACTTGTTGAAGTAGTAGGAGTTTCAGTAGTTGTGGTTGTTGGAGCTTCAATTGTTGTAGTAGTAAGAGCTTCAGTAGTTGTGGTTGTTGGAACTTCAGTAGTTGTGGTTGATAGTGCTTCAGTAGTTGTGGTTGTTGGAGCTTCAGTAGTTGTGGTTGTCGGAGCTTCAGTTGTTGAAGTAGTAGGAGCTTCAGTAGTTGTGGTTGTTGGAGTTTCAGTTGTTGTGGTTGTTGGAGCTTCAGTTGTTAAATTAGTAGGTGTTTCAGTAGTTGTGGTTGTTGGAGCTTCAGTGGTTGTGGTTGTCGGAGCTTCAGTTGTTGAAGTAGTAGGAGCTTCAGTAGTTGTCGTTGTTGGAGCTTCAGTTGTTGTGGTTGTTGGAGCTTCAGTAGTTGTAGTTGTTGGCACTTCAGTTGTTCTGCTTGTTGGAGCTTCACTTGTTGAAGTAGTGGGCGATTCAGTAGTTGTGGTTGTTAGAGCTTCAGTAGTTGTAGTTGTCGGAGCTTCAGTAGTAGAAGTAATAGGAGCTTCAGCAGTTGTGGTTGTTAGAGCTTCAGTAGTTGTGGTTGTCGGAGCTTCAGTTGTTGAAGTAGTAGGAGCTTCAGTAGTTGTGGTTATTGGAGTTTCAGTTGTTGTGGTTGTTGGAGCTTCAGTTGTTGAAGTAGTAGATGCTTCAGTAGTTGTGGTTGTTGGAGCTTCACTTGTTGAAGTAGTAGGAGTTTCAGTAGTTGTGGTTGTTGGCGACTCAGTTGTTGTAGTAGTAAGAGCTTCAGTAGTTGTGGTTGTTGGAACTTCAGTAGTTGTGGTTGATAGTGCTTCAGTAGTTGTGGTTGTTGGAGCTTCAGTAGTTGTGGTTGTCGGAGCTTCAGTTGTTGAAGTAGTAGGAGCTTCAGTAGTTGTGGTTGTTGGAGTTTCAGTTGTTGTGGTTGTTGGAGCTTCAGTTGTTGAAGTAGTAGGTGCTTCAGTAGTTGTGGTTGTTGGAGCTTCAGTGGTTGTGGTTGTCGGAGCTTCAGCTGTTGAAGTAGTAGGAGCTTCAGTAGTTATCGTTGTTGGAGCTTCAGTTGTTGTGGTTGTCGGAGCTTCAGTAGTTGTAGTTGTTGGCACTTCAGTTGTTCTGCTTGTTGGAGCTTCACTTGTTGAAGTAGTGGGCGATTCAGTAGTTGTGGTTGTTAGAACTTCAGTAGTTTTAGTTGTCGGAGCTTCAGTAGTTGAAGTAATAGGAGCTTCAGCAGTTGTGGTTGTTAGAGCTTCAGTAGTTGTGGTTGTCGGAGCTTCAGTTGTTGAAGTAGTAGGAGCTTCAGTAGTTGTGGTTGTTGGAGTTTCAGTTGTTGTGGTTGTTGGAGCTTCAGTTGTTGAAGTAGTAGGTGCTTCAGTAGTTGTGGTTGTTGGAGCTTCAGTGGTTGTAGTTGTCGGAACTTCAGCTGTTGAAGTAGTAGGAGCTTCAGTAGTTGTCGTTGTTGGAGCTTCAGTTGTTGTGGTTATCGGAGCTTCAGTAGTTGTAGTTGTTGGCACTTCAGTTGTTTTGCTTGTTGGAGCTTCACTTGTTGAAGTAGTGGGCGATTCAGTAGTTGTGGTTGTTAGAACTTCAGTAGTTGTAGTTGTCGGAGCTTCTGTAGTTGAAGTAATAGGAGCTTCAGCAGTTGTGGTTGTTAGAGCTTCAGTAGTTGTGGTTGTCGGAGATTCAGTAGTTCTAGTTGTTGGCACTTCAGTTGTTCTGGTTGTTGGAGCTTCACTTGTTGAAGTAGTAGGAGTTTCAGTAGTTGTGGTTGTTGGAGCCTCAATTGTTGTAGTAGTAAGAGCTTCAGTAGTTGTGGTTGTTGGAACTTCAGTAGTTGTGGTTGATAGTGCTTCAGTAGTTGTGGTTGTTGGAGCTTCAGTAGTTGTGGTTGTCGGAGCTTCAGTTGTTGAAGTAGTAGGAGCTTCAGTAGTTGTGGTTGTTGGAGTTTCAGTTGTTGTGGTTGTTGGAGCTTCAGTTGTTAAATTAGTAGGTGTTTCAGTAGTTGTGGTTGTTGGAGCTTCAGTGGTTGTGGTTGTCGGAGCTTCAGTTGTTGAAGTAGTAGGAGCTTCAGTAGTTGTCGTTGTTGGAGCTTCAGTTGTTGTGGTTGTCGGAGCTTCAGTAGTTGTAGTTGTTGGCACTTCAGTTGTTCTGCTTGTTGGAGCTTCACTTGTTGAAGTAGTGGGCGATTCAGTAGTTGTGGTTGTTAGAGCTTCAGTAGTTGTAGTTGTCGGAGCTTCAGTAGTAGAAGTAATAGGAGCTTCAGCAGTTGTGGTTGTTAGAGCTTCAGTAGTTGTGGTTGTCGGAGCTTCAGTTGTTGAAGTAGTAGGAGCTTCAGTAGTTGTGGTTATTGGAGTTTCAGTTGTTGTGGTTGTTGGAGCTTCAGTTGTTGAAGTAGTAGATGCTTCAGTAGTTGTGGTTGTTGGAGCTTCAGTGGTTGTGGTTGTCGGAACTTCAGCTGTTGAAGTAGTAGGAGCTTCAGTAGTTGTCGTTGTTGGAGCTTCAGTTGTTGTGGTTGTCGGAGCTTCAGTTGTTGTAGTTGTTGGCACTTCAGTTGTTGTGGTTGTTGGAGCTTCACTTGTTGAAGTAGTAGGAGTTTCAGTAGTTGTGGTTGTTGGCGACTCAGTTGTTGTAGTAGTAAGAGCTTCAGTAGTTGTGGTTGTTGGAACTTCAGTAGTTGTGGTTGATAGTGCTTCAGTAGTTGTGGTTGTTGGAGCTTCAGTAGTTGTGGTTGTCGGAGCTTCAGTTGTTGAAGTAGTAGGAGCTTCAGTAGTTGTGGTTGTTGGAGTTTCAGTTGTTGTGGTTGTTGGAGCTTCAGTTGTTAAATTAGTAGGTGTTTCAGTAGTTGTGGTTGTTGGAGCTTCAGTGGTTGTGGTTGTCGGAGCTTCAGTTGTTGAAGTAGTAGGAGCTTCAGTAGTTGTCGTTGTTGGAGCTTCAGTTGTTGTGGTTGTTGGAGCTTCAGTAGTTGTAGTTGTTGGCACTTCAGTTGTTCTGCTTGTTGGAGCTTCACTTGTTGAAGTAGTGGGCGATTCAGTAGTTGTGGTTGTTAGAGCTTCAGTAGTTGTAGTTGTCGGAGCTTCAGTAGTAGAAGTAATAGGAGCTTCAGCAGTTGTGGTTGTTAGAGCTTCAGTAGTTGTGGTTGTCGGAGCTTCAGTTGTTGAAGTAGTAGGAGCTTCAGTAGTTGTGGTTATTGGAGTTTCAGTTGTTGTGGTTGTTGGAGCTTCAGTTGTTGAAGTAGTAGATGCTTCAGTAGTTGTGGTTGTTGGAGCTTCACTTGTTGAAGTAGTAGGAGTTTCAGTAGTTGTGGTTGTTGGCGACTCAGTTGTTGTAGTAGTAAGAGCATCAGTAGTTGTGGTTGTTGGAGCTTCAGTAGTTGTGCTTGATACAGCTTCAGTAGTTGTGGTTGTCGGAGCTTCAGTTGTTGAAGTAGTAGTAGCTTCAGTAGTTGTGGTTGTTGGACTTTCAGTTGTTGTGGTTGTTGGAGCTTCAGTTTTTGAAGTAGTAGTAGCTTCAGTAGTTGTCGTTGTTGGAGCTTCAGTAGTTGTTGTTGTTGGAGCTTCAGTTGTAGTGGTTGTTAGAGCTTCAGTAGTTGTGGTTGTCGGAGTTTCAGTAGTTGTAGTTGTTGGCACTTCAGTTGTTCTGCTTCTTGGATCTTCACTTGTTGAAGTAGTAGGCGATTCAGTAGTTGTGGTTGTTAGAGCTTCAGTAGTTGTGGTTGTTGGAGATTCAGTAGTTGAAGTAATAGGAGCTTCAGTAGTTATGGTTGTTAGAGCTTCAGTTGTTGTGGTTGTCGGAGCTTCAGTAGTTGAAGTAATAGGAGCTTCAGCAGTTGTGGTTGTTAGAGCTTCAGTAGTTGTGGTTGTCGGAGATTCAGTAGTTCTAGTTGTTGGCACTTCAGTTGTTCTGGTTGTTGGAGCTTCACTTGTTGAAGTAGTAGGAGTTTCAGTAGTTGTGGTTGTTGGAGCCTCAATTGTTGTAGTAGTAAGAGCTTCAGTAGTTGTGGTTGTTGGAACTTCAGTAGTTGTGGTTGATAGTGCTTCAGTAGTTGTGGTTGTTGGAGCTTCAGTAGTTGTGGTTGTCGGAGCTTCAGTTGTTGAAGTAGTAGGAGCTTCAGTAGTTGTGGTTGTTGGAGTTTCAGTTGTTGTGGTTGTTGGAGCTTCAGTTGTTAAATTAGTAGGTGTTTCAGTAGTTGTGGTTGTTGGAGCTTCAGTGGTTGTGGTTGTCGGAGCTTCAGTTGTTGAAGTAGTAGGAGCTTCAGTAGTTGTCGTTGTTGGAGCTTCAGTTGTTGTGGTTGTTGGAGCTTCAGTAGTTGTAGTTGTTGGCACTTCAGTTGTTCTGCTTGTTGGAGCTTCACTTGTTGAAGTAGTGGGCGATTCAGTAGTTGTGGTTGTTAGAGCTTCAGTAGTTGTAGTTGTCGGAGCTTCAGTAGTAGAAGTAATAGGAGCTTCAGCAGTTGTGGTTGTTAGAGCTTCAGTAGTTGTGGTTGTCGGAGCTTCAGTTGTTGAAGTAGTAGGAGCTTCAGTAGTTGTGGTTATTGGAGTTTCAGTTGTTGTGGTTGTTGGAGCTTCAGTTGTTGAAGTAGTAGATGCTTCAGTAGTTGTGGTTGTTGGAGCTTCACTTGTTGAAGTAGTAGGAGTTTCAGTAGTTGTGGTTGTTGGCGACTCAGTTGTTGTAGTAGTAAGAGCTTCAGTAGTTGTGGTTGTTGGAACTTCAGTAGTTGTGGTTGATAGTGCTTCAGTAGTTGTGGTTGTTGGAGCTTCAGTAGTTGTGGTTGTCGGAGCTTCAGTTGTTGAAGTAGTAGGAGCTTCAGTAGTTGTGGTTGTTGGAGTTTCAGTTGTTGTGGTTGTTGGAGCTTCAGTTGTTGAAGTAGTAGGTGCTTCAGTAGTTGTGGTTGTTGGAGCTTCAGTGGTTGTGGTTGTCGGAGCTTCAGCTGTTGAAGTAGTAGGAGCTTCAGTAGTTATCGTTGTTGGAGCTTCAGTTGTTGTGGTTGTCGGAGCTTCAGTAGTTGTAGTTGTTGGCACTTCAGTTGTTCTGCTTGTTGGAGCTTCACTTGTTGAAGTAGTGGGCGATTCAGTAGTTGTGGTTGTTAGAACTTCAGTAGTTTTAGTTGTCGGAGCTTCAGTAGTTGAAGTAATAGGAGCTTCAGCAGTTGTGGTTGTTAGAGCTTCAGTAGTTGTGGTTGTCGGAGCTTCAGTTGTTGAAGTAGTAGGAGCTTCAGTAGTTGTGGTTGTTGGAGTTTCAGTTGTTGTGGTTGTTGGAGCTTCAGTTGTTGAAGTAGTAGGTGCTTCAGTAGTTGTGGTTGTTGGAGCTTCAGTGGTTGTGGTTGTCGGAACTTCAGCTGTTGAAGTAGTAGGAGCTTCAGTAGTTGTCGTTGTTGGAGCTTCAGTTGTTGTGGTTATCGGAGCTTCAGTAGTTGTAGTTGTTGGCACTTCAGTTGTTTTGCTTGTTGGAGCTTCACTTGTTGAAGTAGTGGGCGATTCAGTAGTTGTGGTTGTTAGAACTTCAGTAGTTGTAGTTGTCGGAGCTTCTGTAGTTGAAGTAATAGGAGCTTCAGCAGTTGTGGTTGTTAGAGCTTCAGTAGTTGTGGTTGTCGGAGATTCAGTAGTTCTAGTTGTTGGCACTTCAGTTGTTCTGGTTGTTGGAGCTTCACTTGTTGAAGTAGTAGGAGTTTCAGTAGTTGTGGTTGTTGGAGCCTCAATTGTTGTAGTAGTAAGAGCTTCAGTAGTTGTGGTTGTTGGAACTTCAGTAGTTGTGGTTGATAGTGCTTCAGTAGTTGTGGTTGTTGGAGCTTCAGTAGTTGTGGTTGTCGGAGCTTCAGTTGTTGAAGTAGTAGGAGCTTCAGTAGTTGTGGTTGTTGGAGTTTCAGTTGTTGTGGTTGTTGGAGCTTCAGTTGTTAAATTAGTAGGTGTTTCAGTAGTTGTGGTTGTTGGAGCTTCAGTGGTTGTGGTTGTCGGAGCTTCAGTTGTTGAAGTAGTAGGAGCTTCAGTAGTTGTCGTTGTTGGAGCTTCAGTTGTTGTGGTTGTCGGAGCTTCAGTAGTTGTAGTTGTTGGCACTTCAGTTGTTCTGCTTGTTGGAGCTTCACTTGTTGAAGTAGTGGGCGATTCAGTAGTTGTGGTTGTTAGAGCTTCAGTAGTTGTAGTTGTCGGAGCTTCAGTAGTAGAAGTAATAGGAGCTTCAGCAGTTGTGGTTGTTAGAGCTTCAGTAGTTGTGGTTGTCGGAGCTTCAGTTGTTGAAGTAGTAGGAGCTTCAGTAGTTGTGGTTATTGGAGTTTCAGTTGTTGTGGTTGTTGGAGCTTCAGTTGTTGAAGTAGTAGATGCTTCAGTAGTTGTGGTTGTTGGAGCTTCAGTGGTTGTGGTTGTCGGAACTTCAGCTGTTGAAGTAGTAGGAGCTTCAGTAGTTGTCGTTGTTGGAGCTTCAGTTGTTGTGGTTGTCGGAGCTTCAGTTGTTGTAGTTGTTGGCACTTCAGTTGTTGTGGTTGTTGGAGCTTCACTTGTTGAAGTAGTAGGAGTTTCAGTAGTTGTGGTTGTTGGCGACTCAGTTGTTGTAGTAGTAAGAGCTTCAGTAGTTGTGGTTGTTGGAACTTCAGTAGTTGTGGTTGATAGTGCTTCAGTAGTTGTGGTTGTTGGAGCTTCAGTAGTTGTGGTTGTCGGAGCTTCAGTTGTTGAAGTAGTAGGAGCTTCAGTAGTTGTGGTTGTTGGAGTTTCAGTTGTTGTGGTTGTTGGAGCTTCAGTTGTTGAAGTAGTAGGTGCTTCAGTAGTTGTGGTTGTTGGAGCTTCAGTGGTTGTGGTTGTCGGAGCTTCAGCTGTTGAAGTAGTAGGAGCTTCAGTAGTTATCGTTGTTGGAGCTTCAGTTGTTGTGGTTGTCGGAGCTTCAGTAGTTGTAGTTGTTGGCACTTCAGTTGTTCTGCTTGTTGGAGCTTCACTTGTTGAAGTAGTGGGCGATTCAGTAGTTGTGGTTGTTAGAACTTCAGTAGTTTTAGTTGTCGGAGCTTCAGTAGTTGAAGTAATAGGAGCTTCAGCAGTTGTGGTTGTTAGAGCTTCAGTAGTTGTGGTTGTCGGAGCTTCAGTTGTTGAAGTAGTAGGAGCTTCAGTAGTTGTGGTTGTTGGAGTTTCAGTTGTTGTGGTTGTTGGAGCTTCAGTTGTTGAAGTAGTAGGTGCTTCAGTAGTTGTGGTTGTTGGAGCTTCAGTGGTTGTGGTTGTCGGAACTTCAGCTGTTGAAGTAGTAGGAGCTTCAGTAGTTGTCGCTGTTGGAGCTTCAGTTGTTGTGGTTATCGGAGCTTCAGTAGTTGTAGTTGTTGGCACTTCAGTTGTTGTGGTTGTTGGAGCTTCACTTGTTGAAGTAGAAGGAGGTTCTGTAGTTGTGGTTGTTGGAGCCTCAGTAGTTGTAGTAATAAGAGCTTCAGTAGTTGTGGTTGTTGGAGCGTCAGTAGTTGTGGTTGAGAGAGCTTGAGTAGTTGTGGTTGTTGGAGCTTCAGTAGTTGTGGTTGTTGGAGCGTCAGTAGTTGTGGTTGAGAGAGCTTCAGTAGTTGTGGTTGTTGGATCTTCAGTAGTTGTAGTTGTTGGCACTTCAGTTGTTGTGGTTGTTGGAGCTTCACTTGTTGAAGTAGTAGAAGTTTCAGTAGTTGTGGTTGTTGGAGACTCAGTTGTTGTAGTAGTAGAAGTTTCAGTAGTTGTGGTTGTTGGAACTTCAGTAGTTGTGGTTGATAGTGCTTCAGTATTTGTGGTTGTTGGAGCTTCAGTAGTTGTGGTTGTCGGAGCTTCAGCTGTTGAAGTAGTAGGAGCTTCAGTAGTTGTCGTTGTTGGAGCTTCAGTTGTTGTGGTTGTCGGAGCTTCAGTTGTTGTAGTTGTTGGCACTTCAGTTGTTGTGGTTGTTGGAGCTTCACTTGTTGAAGTAGTAGGAGTTTCAGTAGTTGTGGTTGTTGGCGACTCAGTTGTTGTAGTAGTAAGAGCTTCAGTAGTTGTGGTTGTTGGAACTTCAGTAGTTGTGGTTGATAGTGCTTCAGTAGTTGTGGTTGTTGGAGCTTCAGTAGTTGTGGTTGTCGGAGCTTCAGTTGTTGAAGTAGTAGGAGCTTCAGTAGTTGTGGTTGTTGGAGTTTCAGTTGTTGTGGTTGTTGGAGCTTCAGTTGTTGAAGTAGTAGGTGCTTCAGTAGTTGTGGTTGTTGGAGCTTCAGTGGTTGTGGTTGTCGGAGCTTCAGCTGTTGAAGTAGTAGGAGCTTCAGTAGTTATCGTTGTTGGAGCTTCAGTTGTTGTGGTTGTCGGAGCTTCAGTAGTTGTAGTTGTTGGCACTTCAGTTGTTCTGCTTGTTGGAGCTTCACTTGTTGAAGTAGTGGGCGATTCAGTAGTTGTGGTTGTTAGAACTTCAGTAGTTTTAGTTGTCGGAGCTTCAGTAGTTGAAGTAATAGGAGCTTCAGCAGTTGTGGTTGTTAGAGCTTCAGTAGTTGTGGTTGTCGGAGCTTCAGTTGTTGAAGTAGTAGGAGCTTCAGTAGTTGTGGTTGTTGGAGTTTCAGTTGTTGTGGTTGTTGGAGCTTCAGTTGTTGAAGTAGTAGGTGCTTCAGTAGTTGTGGTTGTTGGAGCTTCAGTGGTTGTGGTTGTCGGAACTTCAGCTGTTGAAGTAGTAGGAGCTTCAGTAGTTGTCGTTGTTGGAGCTTCAGTTGTTGTGGTTATCGGAGCTTCAGTAGTTGTAGTTGTTGGCACTTCAGTTGTTGTGGTTGTTGGAGCTTCACTTGTTGAAGTAGAAGGAGGTTCTGTAGTTGTGGTTGTTGGAGCCTCAGTAGTTGTAGTAATAAGAGCTTCAGTAGTTGTGGTTGTTGGAGCGTCAGTAGTTGTGGTTGAGAGAGCTTGAGTAGTTGTGGTTGTTGGAGCTTCAGTAGTTGTGGTTGTTGGAGCGTCAGTAGTTGTGGTTGAGAGAGCTTCAGTAGTTGTGGTTGTTGGATCTTCAGTAGTTGTAGTTGTTGGCACTTCAGTTGTTGTGGTTGTTGGAGCTTCACTTGTTGAAGTAGTAGAAGTTTCAGTAGTTGTGGTTGTTGGAGACTCAGTTGTTTTAGTAGTAGAAGTTTCAGTAGTTGTGGTTGTTGGAACTTCAGTAGTTGTGGTTGATAGTGCTTCAGTAGTTGTGGTTGTTGGAGCTTCAGTAGTTGTGGTTGTCGGAGCTTCAGTTGTTGAAGTAGTAGGAGCTTCAGTAGTTGTGGTTGTTGGAGTTTCAGTTGTTGTGGTTGTTGGAGCTTCAGTTGTTGAAGTAGTAGGTGCTTCAGTAGTTGTGGTTGTTGGAGCTTCAGTGGTTGTGGTTGTCGGAGCTTCAGCTGTTGAAGTAGTAGGAGCTTCAGTAGTTATCGTTGTTGGAGCTTCAGTTGTTGTGGTTGTCGGAGCTTCAGTAGTTGTAGTTGTTGGCACTTCAGTTGTTCTGCTTGTTGGAGCTTCACTTGTTGAAGTAGTGGGCGATTCAGTAGTTGTGGTTGTTAGAGCTTCAGTAGTTGAAGTAATAGGAGCTTCAGCAGTTGTGGTTGTTAGAGCTTCAGTAGTTGTGGTTGTCGGAGCTTCAGTTGTTGAAGTAGTAGGAGCTTCAGTAGTTGTGGTTGTTGGAGTTTCAGTTGTTGTGGTTGTTGGAGCTTCAGTTGTTGAAGTAGTAGGTGTTTCAGTAGTTGTGGTTGTTGGAGCTTCAGTGGTTGTGGTTGCCGGAGCTTCAGCTGTTGAAGTAGTAGGAGCTTCAGTAGTTGTCGTTGTTGGGGCTTCAGTTGTTGTGGTTGTCGGAGCTTCAGTTGTTGTAGTTGTTGGCACTTCAGTTGTTGTGGTTGTTGGAGCTTCACTTGTTGAAGTAGTAGGAGTTTCAGTAGTTGTGGTTGTTGGCGACTCAGATGTTGTAGTAGTAAGAGCTTTAGTAGTTGTGGTTGTTGGCACTTCAGTTGTTCTGGTTGTTGGAGCTTCACTTGTTGAAGTAGTAGGAATTTCAGTAGTTGTGGTTGTTGGAGCCTCAATTGTTGTAGTAGTAAGAGCTTCAGTAGTTGTGGTTGTTGGAACTTCAGTAGTTATGGTTGATAGTGCTTCAGTAGTTGTGGTTGTTGGAGCTTCAGTAGTTGTGGTTGTCGGAGCTTCAGTTGTTGAAGTAGTAGGTGTTTCAGTAGTTGTGGTTGTTGGAGCTTCAGTGGTTGTGGTTGTCGGAGCTTCAGTTGTTGAAGTAGTAGGAGCTTCAGTAGTTGTCGTTGTTGGAGCTTCAGTTGTTGTGGTTGTCGGAGCTTCAGTAGTTGTAGTAGTGGGCGATTCAGTAGTTGTGGTTGTTAGAGCTTCAGTAGTTGTAGTTGTCGGAGCTTCAGTAGTAGAAGTAATAGGAGCTTCAGCAGTTGTGGTTGTTAGAGCTTCAGTAGTTGTGGTTGTCGGAGCTTCAGTTGTTGAAGTAGTAGGAGTTTCAGTAGTTGTGGTTGTTGGCGACTCAGTTGTTGTAGTAGTAAGAGCTTCAGTAGTTGTGGTTGTTGGAACTTCAGTAGTTGTGGTTGATAGTGCTTCAGTAGTTGTGGTTGTTGGAGCTTCAGTAGTTGTGGTTGTCGGAGCTTCAGTTGTTGAAGTAGTAGGAGCTTCAGTAGTTGTGGTTGTTGGAGTTTCAGTTGTTGTGGTTGTTGGAGCTTCAGTTGTTGAAGTAGTAGGTGCTTCAGTAGTTGTGGTTGTTGGAGCTTCAGTGGTTGTGGTTGTCGGAGCTTCAGCTGTTGAAGTAGTAGGAGCTTCAGTAGTTATCGTTGTTGGAGCTTCAGTTGTTGTGGTTGTCGGAGCTTCAGTAGTTGTAGTTGTTGGCACTTCAGTTGTTCTGCTTGTTGGAGCTTCACTTGTTGAAGTAGTGGGCGATTCAGTAGTTGTGGTTGTTAGAACTTCAGTAGTTTTAGTTGTCGGAGCTTCAGTAGTTGAAGTAATAGGAGCTTCAGCAGTTGTGGTTGTTAGAGCTTCAGTAGTTGTGGTTGTCGGAGCTTCAGTTGTTGAAGTAGTAGGAGCTTCAGTAGTTGTGGTTGTTGGAGTTTCAGTTGTTGTGGTTGTTGGAGCTTCAGTTGTTGAAGTAGTAGGTGCTTCAGTAGTTGTGGTTGTTGGAGCTTCAGTGGTTGTAGTTGTCGGAACTTCAGCTGTTGAAGTAGTAGGAGCTTCAGTAGTTGTCGTTGTTGGAGCTTCAGTTGTTGTGGTTATCGGAGCTTCAGTAGTTGTAGTTGTTGGCACTTCAGTTGTTTTGCTTGTTGGAGCTTCACTTGTTGAAGTAGTGGGCGATTCAGTAGTTGTGGTTGTTAGAACTTCAGTAGTTGTAGTTGTCGGAGCTTCTGTAGTTGAAGTAATAGGAGCTTCAGCAGTTGTGGTTGTTAGAGCTTCAGTAGTTGTGGTTGTCGGAGATTCAGTAGTTCTAGTTGTTGGCACTTCAGTTGTTCTGGTTGTTGGAGCTTCACTTGTTGAAGTAGTAGGAGTTTCAGTAGTTGTGGTTGTTGGAGCCTCAATTGTTGTAGTAGTAAGAGCTTCAGTAGTTGTGGTTGTTGGAACTTCAGTAGTTGTGGTTGATAGTGCTTCAGTAGTTGTGGTTGTTGGAGCTTCAGTAGTTGTGGTTGTCGGAGCTTCAGTTGTTGAAGTAGTAGGAGCTTCAGTAGTTGTGGTTGTTGGAGTTTCAGTTGTTGTGGTTGTTGGAGCTTCAGTTGTTAAATTAGTAGGTGTTTCAGTAGTTGTGGTTGTTGGAGCTTCAGTGGTTGTGGTTGTCGGAGCTTCAGTTGTTGAAGTAGTAGGAGCTTCAGTAGTTGTCGTTGTTGGAGCTTCAGTTGTTGTGGTTGTCGGAGCTTCAGTAGTTGTAGTTGTTGGCACTTCAGTTGTTCTGCTTGTTGGAGCTTCACTTGTTGAAGTAGTGGGCGATTCAGTAGTTGTGGTTGTTAGAGCTTCAGTAGTTGTAGTTGTCGGAGCTTCAGTAGTAGAAGTAATAGGAGCTTCAGCAGTTGTGGTTGTTAGAGCTTCAGTAGTTGTGGTTGTCGGAGCTTCAGTTGTTGAAGTAGTAGGAGCTTCAGTAGTTGTGGTTATTGGAGTTTCAGTTGTTGTGGTTGTTGGAGCTTCAGTTGTTGAAGTAGTAGATGCTTCAGTAGTTGTGGTTGTTGGAGCTTCAGTGGTTGTGGTTGTCGGAACTTCAGCTGTTGAAGTAGTAGGAGCTTCAGTAGTTGTCGTTGTTGGAGCTTCAGTTGTTGTGGTTGTCGGAGCTTCAGTTGTTGTAGTTGTTGGCACTTCAGTTGTTGTGGTTGTTGGAGCTTCACTTGTTGAAGTAGTAGGAGTTTCAGTAGTTGTGGTTGTTGGCGACTCAGTTGTTGTAGTAGTAAGAGCTTCAGTAGTTGTGGTTGTTGGAACTTCAGTAGTTGTGGTTGATAGTGCTTCAGTAGTTGTGGTTGTTGGAGCTTCAGTAGTTGTGGTTGTCGGAGCTTCAGTTGTTGAAGTAGTAGGAGCTTCAGTAGTTGTGGTTGTTGGAGTTTCAGTTGTTGTGGTTGTTGGAGCTTCAGTTGTTAAATTAGTAGGTGTTTCAGTAGTTGTGGTTGTTGGAGCTTCAGTGGTTGTGGTTGTCGGAGCTTCAGTTGTTGAAGTAGTAGGAGCTTCAGTAGTTGTCGTTGTTGGAGCTTCAGTTGTTGTGGTTGTTGGAGCTTCAGTAGTTGTAGTTGTTGGCACTTCAGTTGTTCTGCTTGTTGGAGCTTCACTTGTTGAAGTAGTGGGCGATTCAGTAGTTGTGGTTGTTAGAGCTTCAGTAGTTGTAGTTGTCGGAGCTTCAGTAGTAGAAGTAATAGGAGCTTCAGCAGTTGTGGTTGTTAGAGCTTCAGTAGTTGTGGTTGTCGGAGCTTCAGTTGTTGAAGTAGTAGGAGCTTCAGTAGTTGTGGTTATTGGAGTTTCAGTTGTTGTGGTTGTTGGAGCTTCAGTTGTTGAAGTAGTAGATGCTTCAGTAGTTGTGGTTGTTGGAGCTTCACTTGTTGAAGTAGTAGGAGTTTCAGTAGTTGTGGTTGTTGGCGACTCAGTTGTTGTAGTAGTAAGAGCATCAGTAGTTGTGGTTGTTGGAGCTTCAGTAGTTGTGCTTGATACAGCTTCAGTAGTTGTGGTTGTCGGAGCTTCAGTTGTTGAAGTAGTAGTAGCTTCAGTAGTTGTGGTTGTTGGACTTTCAGTTGTTGTGGTTGTTGGAGCTTCAGTTTTTGAAGTAGTAGTAGCTTCAGTAGTTGTCGTTGTTGGAGCTTCAGTAGTTGTTGTTGTTGGAGCTTCAGTTGTAGTGGTTGTTAGAGCTTCAGTAGTTGTGGTTGTCGGAGTTTCAGTAGTTGTAGTTGTTGGCACTTCAGTTGTTCTGCTTCTTGGATCTTCACTTGTTGAAGTAGTAGGCGATTCAGTAGTTGTGGTTGTTAGAGCTTCAGTAGTTGTGGTTGTTGGAGATTCAGTAGTTGAAGTAATAGGAGCTTCAGTAGTTATGGTTGTTAGAGCTTCAGTTGTTGTGGTTGTCGGAGCTTCAGTAGTTGAAGTAATAGGAGCTTCAGCAGTTGTGGTTGTTAGAGCTTCAGTAGTTGTGGTTGTCGGAGATTCAGTAGTTCTAGTTGTTGGCACTTCAGTTGTTCTGGTTGTTGGAGCTTCACTTGTTGAAGTAGTAGGAGTTTCAGTAGTTGTGGTTGTTGGAGCCTCAATTGTTGTAGTAGTAAGAGCTTCAGTAGTTGTGGTTGTTGGAACTTCAGTAGTTGTGGTTGATAGTGCTTCAGTAGTTGTGGTTGTTGGAGCTTCAGTAGTTGTGGTTGTCGGAGCTTCAGTTGTTGAAGTAGTAGGAGCTTCAGTAGTTGTGGTTGTTGGAGTTTCAGTTGTTGTGGTTGTTGGAGCTTCAGTTGTTAAATTAGTAGGTGTTTCAGTAGTTGTGGTTGTTGGAGCTTCAGTGGTTGTGGTTGTCGGAGCTTCAGTTGTTGAAGTAGTAGGAGCTTCAGTAGTTGTCGTTGTTGGAGCTTCAGTTGTTGTGGTTGTTGGAGCTTCAGTAGTTGTAGTTGTTGGCACTTCAGTTGTTCTGCTTGTTGGAGCTTCACTTGTTGAAGTAGTGGGCGATTCAGTAGTTGTGGTTGTTAGAGCTTCAGTAGTTGTAGTTGTCGGAGCTTCAGTAGTAGAAGTAATAGGAGCTTCAGCAGTTGTGGTTGTTAGAGCTTCAGTAGTTGTGGTTGTCGGAGCTTCAGTTGTTGAAGTAGTAGGAGCTTCAGTAGTTGTGGTTATTGGAGTTTCAGTTGTTGTGGTTGTTGGAGCTTCAGTTGTTGAAGTAGTAGATGCTTCAGTAGTTGTGGTTGTTGGAGCTTCACTTGTTGAAGTAGTAGGAGTTTCAGTAGTTGTGGTTGTTGGCGACTCAGTTGTTGTAGTAGTAAGAGCTTCAGTAGTTGTGGTTGTTGGAACTTCAGTAGTTGTGGTTGATAGTGCTTCAGTAGTTGTGGTTGTTGGAGCTTCAGTAGTTGTGGTTGTCGGAGCTTCAGTTGTTGAAGTAGTAGGAGCTTCAGTAGTTGTGGTTGTTGGAGTTTCAGTTGTTGTGGTTGTTGGAGCTTCAGTTGTTGAAGTAGTAGGTGCTTCAGTAGTTGTGGTTGTTGGAGCTTCAGTGGTTGTGGTTGTCGGAGCTTCAGCTGTTGAAGTAGTAGGAGCTTCAGTAGTTATCGTTGTTGGAGCTTCAGTTGTTGTGGTTGTCGGAGCTTCAGTAGTTGTAGTTGTTGGCACTTCAGTTGTTCTGCTTGTTGGAGCTTCACTTGTTGAAGTAGTGGGCGATTCAGTAGTTGTGGTTGTTAGAACTTCAGTAGTTTTAGTTGTCGGAGCTTCAGTAGTTGAAGTAATAGGAGCTTCAGCAGTTGTGGTTGTTAGAGCTTCAGTAGTTGTGGTTGTCGGAGCTTCAGTTGTTGAAGTAGTAGGAGCTTCAGTAGTTGTGGTTGTTGGAGTTTCAGTTGTTGTGGTTGTTGGAGCTTCAGTTGTTGAAGTAGTAGGTGCTTCAGTAGTTGTGGTTGTTGGAGCTTCAGTGGTTGTGGTTGTCGGAACTTCAGCTGTTGAAGTAGTAGGAGCTTCAGTAGTTGTCGTTGTTGGAGCTTCAGTTGTTGTGGTTATCGGAGCTTCAGTAGTTGTAGTTGTTGGCACTTCAGTTGTTTTGCTTGTTGGAGCTTCACTTGTTGAAGTAGTGGGCGATTCAGTAGTTGTGGTTGTTAGAACTTCAGTAGTTGTAGTTGTCGGAGCTTCTGTAGTTGAAGTAATAGGAGCTTCAGCAGTTGTGGTTGTTAGAGCTTCAGTAGTTGTGGTTGTCGGAGATTCAGTAGTTCTAGTTGTTGGCACTTCAGTTGTTCTGGTTGTTGGAGCTTCACTTGTTGAAGTAGTAGGAGTTTCAGTAGTTGTGGTTGTTGGAGCCTCAATTGTTGTAGTAGTAAGAGCTTCAGTAGTTGTGGTTGTTGGAACTTCAGTAGTTGTGGTTGATAGTGCTTCAGTAGTTGTGGTTGTTGGAGCTTCAGTAGTTGTGGTTGTCGGAGCTTCAGTTGTTGAAGTAGTAGGAGCTTCAGTAGTTGTGGTTGTTGGAGTTTCAGTTGTTGTGGTTGTTGGAGCTTCAGTTGTTAAATTAGTAGGTGTTTCAGTAGTTGTGGTTGTTGGAGCTTCAGTGGTTGTGGTTGTCGGAGCTTCAGTTGTTGAAGTAGTAGGAGCTTCAGTAGTTGTCGTTGTTGGAGCTTCAGTTGTTGTGGTTGTCGGAGCTTCAGTAGTTGTAGTTGTTGGCACTTCAGTTGTTCTGCTTGTTGGAGCTTCACTTGTTGAAGTAGTGGGCGATTCAGTAGTTGTGGTTGTTAGAGCTTCAGTAGTTGTAGTTGTCGGAGCTTCAGTAGTAGAAGTAATAGGAGCTTCAGCAGTTGTGGTTGTTAGAGCTTCAGTAGTTGTGGTTGTCGGAGCTTCAGTTGTTGAAGTAGTAGGAGCTTCAGTAGTTGTGGTTATTGGAGTTTCAGTTGTTGTGGTTGTTGGAGCTTCAGTTGTTGAAGTAGTAGATGCTTCAGTAGTTGTGGTTGTTGGAGCTTCAGTGGTTGTGGTTGTCGGAACTTCAGCTGTTGAAGTAGTAGGAGCTTCAGTAGTTGTCGTTGTTGGAGCTTCAGTTGTTGTGGTTGTCGGAGCTTCAGTTGTTGTAGTTGTTGGCACTTCAGTTGTTGTGGTTGTTGGAGCTTCACTTGTTGAAGTAGTAGGAGTTTCAGTAGTTGTGGTTGTTGGCGACTCAGTTGTTGTAGTAGTAAGAGCTTCAGTAGTTGTGGTTGTTGGAACTTCAGTAGTTGTGGTTGATAGTGCTTCAGTAGTTGTGGTTGTTGGAGCTTCAGTAGTTGTGGTTGTCGGAGCTTCAGTTGTTGAAGTAGTAGGAGCTTCAGTAGTTGTGGTTGTTGGAGTTTCAGTTGTTGTGGTTGTTGGAGCTTCAGTTGTTGAAGTAGTAGGTGCTTCAGTAGTTGTGGTTGTTGGAGCTTCAGTGGTTGTGGTTGTCGGAGCTTCAGCTGTTGAAGTAGTAGGAGCTTCAGTAGTTATCGTTGTTGGAGCTTCAGTTGTTGTGGTTGTCGGAGCTTCAGTAGTTGTAGTTGTTGGCACTTCAGTTGTTCTGCTTGTTGGAGCTTCACTTGTTGAAGTAGTGGGCGATTCAGTAGTTGTGGTTGTTAGAACTTCAGTAGTTTTAGTTGTCGGAGCTTCAGTAGTTGAAGTAATAGGAGCTTCAGCAGTTGTGGTTGTTAGAGCTTCAGTAGTTGTGGTTGTCGGAGCTTCAGTTGTTGAAGTAGTAGGAGCTTCAGTAGTTGTGGTTGTTGGAGTTTCAGTTGTTGTGGTTGTTGGAGCTTCAGTTGTTGAAGTAGTAGGTGCTTCAGTAGTTGTGGTTGTTGGAGCTTCAGTGGTTGTGGTTGTCGGAACTTCAGCTGTTGAAGTAGTAGGAGCTTCAGTAGTTGTCGCTGTTGGAGCTTCAGTTGTTGTGGTTATCGGAGCTTCAGTAGTTGTAGTTGTTGGCACTTCAGTTGTTGTGGTTGTTGGAGCTTCACTTGTTGAAGTAGAAGGAGGTTCTGTAGTTGTGGTTGTTGGAGCCTCAGTAGTTGTAGTAATAAGAGCTTCAGTAGTTGTGGTTGTTGGAGCGTCAGTAGTTGTGGTTGAGAGAGCTTGAGTAGTTGTGGTTGTTGGAGCTTCAGTAGTTGTGGTTGTTGGAGCGTCAGTAGTTGTGGTTGAGAGAGCTTCAGTAGTTGTGGTTGTTGGATCTTCAGTAGTTGTAGTTGTTGGCACTTCAGTTGTTGTGGTTGTTGGAGCTTCACTTGTTGAAGTAGTAGAAGTTTCAGTAGTTGTGGTTGTTGGAGACTCAGTTGTTGTAGTAGTAGAAGTTTCAGTAGTTGTGGTTGTTGGAACTTCAGTAGTTGTGGTTGATAGTGCTTCAGTATTTGTGGTTGTTGGAGCTTCAGTAGTTGTGGTTGTCGGAGCTTCAGCTGTTGAAGTAGTAGGAGCTTCAGTAGTTGTCGTTGTTGGAGCTTCAGTTGTTGTGGTTGTCGGAGCTTCAGTTGTTGTAGTTGTTGGCACTTCAGTTGTTGTGGTTGTTGGAGCTTCACTTGTTGAAGTAGTAGGAGTTTCAGTAGTTGTGGTTGTTGGCGACTCAGTTGTTGTAGTAGTAAGAGCTTCAGTAGTTGTGGTTGTTGGAACTTCAGTAGTTGTGGTTGATAGTGCTTCAGTAGTTGTGGTTGTTGGAGCTTCAGTAGTTGTGGTTGTCGGAGCTTCAGTTGTTGAAGTAGTAGGAGCTTCAGTAGTTGTGGTTGTTGGAGTTTCAGTTGTTGTGGTTGTTGGAGCTTCAGTTGTTGAAGTAGTAGGTGCTTCAGTAGTTGTGGTTGTTGGAGCTTCAGTGGTTGTGGTTGTCGGAGCTTCAGCTGTTGAAGTAGTAGGAGCTTCAGTAGTTATCGTTGTTGGAGCTTCAGTTGTTGTGGTTGTCGGAGCTTCAGTAGTTGTAGTTGTTGGCACTTCAGTTGTTCTGCTTGTTGGAGCTTCACTTGTTGAAGTAGTGGGCGATTCAGTAGTTGTGGTTGTTAGAACTTCAGTAGTTTTAGTTGTCGGAGCTTCAGTAGTTGAAGTAATAGGAGCTTCAGCAGTTGTGGTTGTTAGAGCTTCAGTAGTTGTGGTTGTCGGAGCTTCAGTTGTTGAAGTAGTAGGAGCTTCAGTAGTTGTGGTTGTTGGAGTTTCAGTTGTTGTGGTTGTTGGAGCTTCAGTTGTTGAAGTAGTAGGTGCTTCAGTAGTTGTGGTTGTTGGAGCTTCAGTGGTTGTGGTTGTCGGAACTTCAGCTGTTGAAGTAGTAGGAGCTTCAGTAGTTGTCGTTGTTGGAGCTTCAGTTGTTGTGGTTATCGGAGCTTCAGTAGTTGTAGTTGTTGGCACTTCAGTTGTTGTGGTTGTTGGAGCTTCACTTGTTGAAGTAGAAGGAGGTTCTGTAGTTGTGGTTGTTGGAGCCTCAGTAGTTGTAGTAATAAGAGCTTCAGTAGTTGTGGTTGTTGGAGCGTCAGTAGTTGTGGTTGAGAGAGCTTGAGTAGTTGTGGTTGTTGGAGCTTCAGTAGTTGTGGTTGTTGGAGCGTCAGTAGTTGTGGTTGAGAGAGCTTCAGTAGTTGTGGTTGTTGGATCTTCAGTAGTTGTAGTTGTTGGCACTTCAGTTGTTGTGGTTGTTGGAGCTTCACTTGTTGAAGTAGTAGAAGTTTCAGTAGTTGTGGTTGTTGGAGACTCAGTTGTTTTAGTAGTAGAAGTTTCAGTAGTTGTGGTTGTTGGAACTTCAGTAGTTGTGGTTGATAGTGCTTCAGTAGTTGTGGTTGTTGGAGCTTCAGTAGTTGTGGTTGTCGGAGCTTCAGTTGTTGAAGTAGTAGGAGCTTCAGTAGTTGTGGTTGTTGGAGTTTCAGTTGTTGTGGTTGTTGGAGCTTCAGTTGTTGAAGTAGTAGGTGCTTCAGTAGTTGTGGTTGTTGGAGCTTCAGTGGTTGTGGTTGTCGGAGCTTCAGCTGTTGAAGTAGTAGGAGCTTCAGTAGTTATCGTTGTTGGAGCTTCAGTTGTTGTGGTTGTCGGAGCTTCAGTAGTTGTAGTTGTTGGCACTTCAGTTGTTCTGCTTGTTGGAGCTTCACTTGTTGAAGTAGTGGGCGATTCAGTAGTTGTGGTTGTTAGAGCTTCAGTAGTTGAAGTAATAGGAGCTTCAGCAGTTGTGGTTGTTAGAGCTTCAGTAGTTGTGGTTGTCGGAGCTTCAGTTGTTGAAGTAGTAGGAGCTTCAGTAGTTGTGGTTGTTGGAGTTTCAGTTGTTGTGGTTGTTGGAGCTTCAGTTGTTGAAGTAGTAGGTGTTTCAGTAGTTGTGGTTGTTGGAGCTTCAGTGGTTGTGGTTGCCGGAGCTTCAGCTGTTGAAGTAGTAGGAGCTTCAGTAGTTGTCGTTGTTGGGGCTTCAGTTGTTGTGGTTGTCGGAGCTTCAGTTGTTGTAGTTGTTGGCACTTCAGTTGTTGTGGTTGTTGGAGCTTCACTTGTTGAAGTAGTAGGAGTTTCAGTAGTTGTGGTTGTTGGCGACTCAGATGTTGTAGTAGTAAGAGCTTTAGTAGTTGTGGTTGTTGGCACTTCAGTTGTTCTGGTTGTTGGAGCTTCACTTGTTGAAGTAGTAGGAATTTCAGTAGTTGTGGTTGTTGGAGCCTCAATTGTTGTAGTAGTAAGAGCTTCAGTAGTTGTGGTTGTTGGAACTTCAGTAGTTATGGTTGATAGTGCTTCAGTAGTTGTGGTTGTTGGAGCTTCAGTAGTTGTGGTTGTCGGAGCTTCAGTTGTTGAAGTAGTAGGTGTTTCAGTAGTTGTGGTTGTTGGAGCTTCAGTGGTTGTGGTTGTCGGAGCTTCAGTTGTTGAAGTAGTAGGAGCTTCAGTAGTTGTCGTTGTTGGAGCTTCAGTTGTTGTGGTTGTCGGAGCTTCAGTAGTTGTAGTAGTGGGCGATTCAGTAGTTGTGGTTGTTAGAGCTTCAGTAGTTGTAGTTGTCGGAGCTTCAGTAGTAGAAGTAATAGGAGCTTCAGCAGTTGTGGTTGTTAGAGCTTCAGTAGTTGTGGTTGTCGGAGCTTCAGTTGTTGAAGTAGTAGGAGCTTCAGTAGTTGTGGTTATTGGAGTTTCAGTTGTTGTGGTTGTTGGAGCTTCAGTTGTTGAAATAGTAGATGCTTCAGTAGTTGTGGTTGTTGGAGCTTCAGTGGTTGTGGTTGTCGGAACTTCAGCTGTTGAAGTAGTAGGAGCTTCAGTAGTTGTCGTTGTTGGAGCTTCAGTTGTTGTGGTTGTCGGAGCTTCAGTTGTTATAGTTGTTGGCACTTCAGTTGTTGTGGTTGTTGGAGCTTCACTTGTTGAAGTAGTAGGAGTTTCAGTAGTTGTGGTTGTTGGAGCCTCAGTTGTTGTAGTAATAAGAGCTTCAGTAGTTGTGGTTGTTGGAGCGTCAGTAGTTGTGGTTGAGAGAGCTTGAGTAGTTGTGGTTGTTGGAGCTTCAGTAGTTGTCATTGTTGGAACTTCAGTTGTAGTGGTTGTTAGAGCTTCAGTAGTTGTGGTTGTCGGAGATTCAGTAGTTGTAGTTGTTGGCACTTCAGTTGTTCTGGTTGTTGGAGCTTCACTTGTTGAAGTAGTAGGAGTTTCAGTAGTTGTGGTTGTTGGAGCCTCAGTTGTTGTAGTAGTAAGAGCTTCAGTAGTTGTGGTTGTTGGAACTTCAGTAGTTGTGGTTGATAGTGCTTGAGTAGTTGTGGTTGTTGGAGCTTCAGTAGTTGTGGTTGTCGGAGCTTCAGTTGTTGTGGTTGTCGGAGATTCAGTAGTTGTAGTTGTTGGCACTTCAGTTGTTCTGGTTGTTGGAGCTTCACTTGTTGAAGTAGTAGGAGTTTCAGTAGTTGTGGTTGTTGGAGCCTCAGTTGTTGTAGTAGTAAGAGCTTCAGTAGTTGTGGTTGTTGGAACTTCAGTAGTTGTGGTTGATAGTGCTTGAGTAGTTGTGGTTGTTGGAGCTTCAGTAGTTGTGGTTGTCGGAGCTTCAGTTGTTGAAGTAGTAGGAGCTTCAGTAGTTGTGGTTGTTGGAGTTTCAGTTGTTGTGGTTGTTGGAGCTTCAGTTGTTAAAGTAGTAGGTGTTTCAGTAGTTGTGGTTGTTGGAGCTTCAGTGGTTGTGGTTGTCGGAGTTTCAGTTGTTGAAGTAGTAGGAGCTTCAGTAGTTGTCGTTGTTGGAGCTTCAGTTGTTGTGGTTGTCGGAGCTTTAGTAGTTGTAGTTGTTGGCACTACAGTTGTTGTGGTTGTTGGAGCTTCACTTGTTGAAGTAGAAGGAGGTTCAGTAGTTGTGGTTGTTGGAGCCTCAGTTGTAGTAGTAATAAGAGCTTCAGTAGTTGTGGTTGTTGGAGCGTCAGTAGTTGTGGTTGAGAGAGCTTCAGTAGTTGTGGTTGTTGGATCTTCAGTAGTTGTAGTTGTTGGCACTTCAGTTGTTGTGGTTGTTGGAGCTTCACTTTTTGAAGTAGTAGAAGTTTCAGTAGTTGTGGTTGTTGGAGACTCAGTTGTTGTAGTAGTAGAAGTTTCAGTAGTTGTGGTTGTTGGAACTTCAGTAGTTGTGGTTGATAGTGCTTCAGTATTTGTGGTTGTTGGAGCTTCAGTAGTTGTGGTTGTCGGAGCTTCAGTTGTTGAAGTAGTAGGAGCTTCATTAGTTGTGGTTGTTGGAGTTTCAGTTGTTGTGGTTGTCGGAGCTTCAGTTGTTGAAGTAGTAGGTGCTTCAGTTTTTGTGGTTGTTGGAGCTTCAATGGTTGTGGTTGTCGGAGCTTCAGCTGTTGAAGTAGTAGGAGCTTCAGTATTTGTCGTTGTTGGAGCTTCAGTTGTTGTGGTTGTCGGAGCTTCAGTAGTTGTAGTTGTTGGCACTTCAGTTGTTCTGCTTGTTGGAGCTTCACTTGTTGAAGTAGTGGGCGATTCAGTAGTTGTGGTTGTTAGAGCTTCAGTAGTTGAAGTAATAGGAGCTTCAGCAGTTGTGGTTGTTAGAGCTTCAGTAGTTGTGGTTGTCGGAGCTTCAGTTGTTGAAGTAGTAGGAGCTTCAGTAGTTGTGGTTGTTGGAGTTTCAGTTGTTGTGGTTGTTGGAGCTTCAGTTGTTGAAGTAGTAGGTGTTTCAGTAGTTGTGGTTGTTGGAGCTTCAGTGGTTGTGGTTGCCGGAGCTTCAGCTGTTGAAGTAGTAGGAGCTTCAGTAGTTGTCGTTGTTGGGGCTTCAGTTGTTGTGGTTGTCGGAGCTTCAGTTGTTGTATTTGTTGGCACTTCAGTTGTTGTGGTTGTTGGAGCTTCACTTGTTGAAGTAGTAGGAGTTTCAGTAGTTGTGGTTGTTGGCGACTCAGATGTTGTAGTAGTAAGAGCTTTAGTAGTTGTGGTTGTTGGAACTTCAGTAATTGTGGTTGATAGTGCTTCAGTAGTTGTGGTTGTTGGAGCTTCAGTAGTTGTGGTTGTCGGAGCTTCAGTTGTTGAAGTAGTAGGAGCTTCAGTAGTTGTGGTTGTTGGATTTTCAGTTGTTGTGGTTGTTGGAGCTTCAGTTGTTGAAGTAGTAGGTGCTTCAGTAGTTGTGGTTGTTTGAGCTTCAGTGATTGTGGTTGTCGGAGTTTCAGCTGTTGAAGTAGTAGGAGCTTCAGTAGTTATCGTTGTTGGAGCTTCAGTTGTTGTGGTTGTCGGAGCTTCAGTAATTGTAGTTGTTGGCACTTCAGTTGTTCTGCTTGTTGGAGCTTCACTTGTTGAAATAGTGGGCGATTCAGTAGTTGTGGTTGTTAGAACTTCAGTAGTTGTAGTTGTCGGAGCTTCAGTAGTTGAAGTAATAGGAGCTTCAGCAGTTGTGGTTGTTAGAGCTTCAGTAGTTGTGGTTGTCGGAGCTTCAGTTGTTGAAGTAGTAGGAGCTTCAGTAGTTGTGGTTGTTGGAGTTTCAGTTGTTGTGGTTGTTGGAGCTTCAGTTGTTGAAGTAGTAGGTGCTTCAGTAGTTGTGGTTGTTGGAGCTTCAGTGGTTGTGGTTGTCGGAACTTCAGCTGTTGAAGTAGTAGGAGCTTCAGTAGTTGTCGTTGTTGGAGCTTCAGTTGTTGTGGTTGTCGGAGCTTCAGTAGTTGTAGTTGTTGGCACTTCAGTTGTTGTGGTTGTTGGAGCTTCACTTGTTGAAGTAGAAGGAGGTTCTGTAGTTGTGGTTGTTGGAGCCTCAGTTGTTGTAGTAATAAGAGCTTCAGTAGTTGTGGTTGTTGGAACTTCAGTAGTTGTGGTTGATAGTGCTTCAGTAGTTGTGGTTGTTGGAGCTTCAGTAGTTGTGGTTGTCGGAGCTTCAGTTGTTGAAGTAGTAGGAGCTTCAGTAGTTGTGGTTGTTGGAGTTTCAGTTGTTGTGGTTGTTGGAGCTTCACTTGTTGAAGTAGTAGGAGTTTCAGTAGTTGTGGTTGTTGGAGCCTCAGTTGTTGTAGTAGTAAGAGCTTCAGTAGTTGTGGTTGTTGGAACTTCAGTAGTTGTGGTTGATAGTGCTTGAGTAGTTGTGGTTGTTGGAGCTTCAGTAGTTGTGGTTGTCGGAGCGTCAGTTGTTGAAGTAGTAGGAGCTTCAGTAGTTGTGGTTGTTGGAGTTTCAGTTGTTGTGGTTGTTGGAGCTTCAGTTGTTAAAGTAGTAGGTGTTTCAGTAGTTGTGGTTGTTGGAGCTTCAGTGGTTGTGGTTGTCGGAGTTTCAGTTGTTGAAGTAGTAGGAGCTTCAGTAGTTGTCGTTGTTGGAGCTTCAGTTGTTGTGGTTGTCGGAGCTTTAGTAGTTGTAGTTGTTGGCACTACAGTTGTTGTGGTTGTTGGAGCTTCACTTGTTGAAGTAGAAGGAGGTTCAGTAGTTGTGGTTGTTGGAGCCTCAGTTGTAGTAGTAATAAGAGCTTCAGTAGTTGTGGTTGTTGGAGCGTCAGTAGTTGTGGTTGAGAGAGCTTCAGTAGTTGTGGTTGTTGGATCTTCAGTAGTTGTAGTTGTTGGCACTTCAGTTGTTGTGGTTGTTGGAGCTTCACTTGTTGAAGTAGTAGAAGTTTCAGTAGTTGTGGTTGTTGGAGACTCAGTTGTTGTAGTAGTAGAAGTTTCAGTAGTTGTGGTTGTTGGAACTTCAGTAGTTGTGGTTGATAGTGCTTCAGTATTTGTGGTTGTTGGAGCTTCAGTAGTTGTGGTTGTCGGAGCTTCAGTTGTTGAAGTAGTAGGAGCTTCATTAGTTGTGGTTGTTGGAGTTTCAGTTGTTGTGGTTGTCGGAGCTTCAGTTGTTGAAGTAGTAGGTGCTTCAGTATTTGTGGTTGTTGGAGCTTCAGTGGTTGTGGTTGTCGGAGCTTCAGCTGTTGAAGTAGTAGGAGCTTCAGTAGTTGTCGTTGTTGGAGCTTCAGTTGTTGTGGTTGTCGGAGCTTCAGTAGTTGTAGTTGTTGGCACTTCAGTTTTTCTGCTTGTTGGAGCTTCACTTGTTGAAGTAGTGGGCGATTCAGTAGTTGTGGTTGTTAGAGCTTCAGTAGTTGAAGTAATAGGAGCTTCAGCAGTTGTGGTTGTTAGAGCTTCAGTAGTTGTGGTTGTCGGAGCTTCAGTTGTTGAAGTAGTAGGAGCTTCAGTAGTTGTGGTTGTTGGAGTTTCAGTTGTTGTGGTTGTTGGAGCTTCAGTTGTTGAAGTAGTAGGTGTTTCAGTAGTTGTGGTTGTTGGAGCTTCAGTGGTTGTGGTTGCCAGAGCTTCAGCTGTTGAAGTAGTAGGAGCTTCAGTAGTTGTCGTTGTTGGGGCTTCAGTTGTTGTGGTTGTCGGAGCTTCAGTTGTTGTAGTTGTTGGCACTTCAGTTGTTGTGGTTGTTGGAGCTTCACTTGTTGAAGTAGTAGGAGTTTCAGTAGTTGTGGTTGTTGGCGACTCAGATGTTGTAGTAGTAAGAGCTTTAGTAGTTGTGGTTGTTGGAACTTCAGTAGTTGTGGTTGATAGTGCTTCAGTAGTTGTGGTTGTTGGAGCTTCAGTAGTTGTGGTTGTCGGAGCTTCAGTTGTTGAAGTAGTAGGAGCTTCAGTAGTTGTGGTTGTTGGATTTTCAGTTGTTGTGGTTGTTGGAGCTTCAGTTGTTGAAGTAGTAGGTGCTTCAGTAGTTGTGGTTGTTTGAGCTTCAGTGATTGTGGTTGTCGGAGTTTCAGCTGTTGAAGTAGTAGGAGCTTCAGTAGTTATCGTTGTTGGAGCTTCAGTTGTTGTGGTTGTCGGAGCTTCAGTAATTGTTGTTGTTGGCACTTCAGTTGTTCTGCTTGTTGGAGCTTCACTTGTTGAAGTAGTGGGCGATTCAGTAGTTGTGGTTGTTAGAACTTCAGTAGTTGTAGTTGTCGGAGCTTCAGTAGTTGAAGTAATAGGAGCTTCAGCAGTTGTGGTTGTTAGAGCTTCAGTAATTGTGGTTGTCGGAGCTTCAGTTGTTGAAGTAGTAGGAGCTTCAGTAGTTGTGGTTGTTGGAGTTTCAGTTGTTGTGGTTGTTGGAGCTTCAGTTGTTGAAGTAGTAGGTGCTTCAGTAGTTGTGGTTGTTGGAGCTTCAGTGGTTGTGGTTGTCGGAACTTCAGCTGTTGAAGTAGTAGGAGCTTCAGTAGTTGTCGTTGTTGGAGCTTCAGTTGTTGTGGTTGTCGGAGCATCAGTAGTTGTAGTTGTTGGCACTTCAGTTGTTGTGGTTGTTGGAGCTTCACTTGTTGAAGTAGAAGGAGGTTCTGTAGTTGTGGTTGTTGGAGCCTCAGTTGTTGTAGTAATAAGAGCTTCAGTAGTTGTGGTTGTTGGAGCGTCAGTAGTTGTGGTTGAGAGAGCTTGAGTAGTTGTCATTGTTGGAACTTCAGTTGTAGTGGTTGTTAGAGCTTCAGTAGTTGTGGTTGTCGGAGATTCAGTAGTTGTAGTTGTTGGCACTTCAGTTGTTCTGGTTGTTGGAGCTTCACTTGTTGTAGTAGTAAGAGCTTCAGTAGTTGTGGTTGTTGGAACTTCAGTAGTTGTTGTTGATAGTGCTTCAGTAGTTGTGGTTGTTGGAGCTTCAGTAGTTGTGGTTGTTGGAGTTTCAGTTGTTGTGGTTGTTGGAGCTTCAGTTGTTGTAGTTGTTGGCACTTCAGTTGTTGTGGTTGTTGGAGCTTCACTTGTTGAAGTAGAAGGAGGTTCTGTAGTTGTGGTTGTTGGAGCCTCAGTTGTTGTAGTAGTAAGAGCTTCAGTAGTTGTGGTTGTTGGAGCGTCAGTAGTTGTGGTTGAGAGAGCTTCAGTAGTTGTGGTTGTTGGAGCTTCAGTAGTTGTCATTGTTGGAACTTCAGTTGTAGTGGTTGTTAGAGCTTCAGTAGTTGTGGTTGTCTGAGATTCAGTAGTTGTAGTTGTTGGCACTTCAGTTGTTCTGGTTGTTGGAGCTTCACTTGTTGAAGTAGTAGGAGTTTCAGCAGTTGTGGTTGTTGGAGCCTCAGTTGTTGTAGTAGTAAGAGCTTCAGTAGTTGTGGTTGTTGGAACTTCAGTAGTTGTGGTTGATAGTGCTTCAGTATTTGTGGTTGTTGGAGCTTCAGTAGTTGTGGATGTCGGAGCTTCAGTCGTTGAAGTAATAGGAGCTTCAGTAGTTGTGGTTGTTGGAGTTTCAGTTGTTGTGGTTGTTGGAGCTTCAGTTGTTAAAGTAGTAGGTGTTTCAGTAGTTGTGGTTGTTGGAGCTTCAGTGGTTGTGGTTGTCGGATTTTCAGTTGTTGAAGTAGTAGGAGCTTCAGTAGTTGTCGTTGTTGGAGCTACAGTTGTTGTCGTTGTCGGAGCTTCAGTAGTTGGTGTTGTTGGCACTACAGTTGTTGTGGTTGTTGGAGCTTCACTTGTTGAAGTAGAAGGAGGTTCAGTAGTTGTGGTTGTTGGAGCCTCAGTTGTAGTAGTAATAAGAGCTTCAGTAGTTGTGGTTGTTGGAGCGTCAGTAGTTGTGGTTGAGAGAGCTTCAGTAGTTGTGGTTGTTGGAGCTTCAGTAGTTGTAGTTGTTGGCACTTCAGTTGTTGTGGTTGTTGGAGCTTCACTTGTTGAAGTAGTAGAAGTTTCAGTAGTTGTGGTTGTTGGAGACTCAGTTGTTGTAGTAGTAGAAGTTTCAGTAGTTGTGGTTGTTGGAACTTCAGTAGTTGTGGTTGATAGTGCTTCAGTAGTTGTGGTTGTTGGAGCTTCAGTTGTTGTGGTTGTCGGAGCTTCAGTAGTTGTAGTTGTTGGCACTTCAGTTGTTCTGCTTGTTGGAGCTTCACTTGTTGAAGTAGTGGGCGATTCAGTAGTTGTGGTTGTTAGAACTTCAGTAGTTGTAGTTGTCGGAGCTTCAGTAGTTGAAGTAATAGGAGCTTCAGCAGTTGTGGTTGTTAGAGCTTCAGTAGTTGTGGTTGTCGGAGCTTCAGTTGTTGAAGTAGTAGGAGCTTCAGTGGTTGTGGTTGTTGGAGTTTCAGTTGTTGTGGTTGTTGGAGCTTCAGTTGTTGAAGTAGTAGGTGCTTCAGTAGTTGTGGTTGTTGGAGCTTCAGTGGTTGTGGTTGTCGGAACTTCAGCTGTTGAAGTAGTAGGAGCTTCAGTAGTTGTCGTTGTTGGAGCTTCAGTTGTTGTGGTTGTCGGAGCTTCAGTAGTTGTAGTTGTTGGCACTTCAGTTGTTGTGGTTGTTGGAGCTTCACTTGTTGAAGTAGAAGGAGGTTCTGTAGTTGTGGTTGTTGGAGCCTCAGTTGTTGTAGTAATAAGAGCTTCAGTAGTTGTGGTTGTTGGAGCGTCAGTAGTTGTGGTTGAGAGAGCTTGAGTAGTTGTGGTTGTTGGAGCTTCAGTAGTTGTCATTGTTGGAACTTCAGTTGTAGTGGTTGTTAGAGCTTCAGTAGTTGTGGTTGTCGGAGATTCAGTAGTTGTAGTTGTTGGCACTTCAGTTGTTCTGGTTGTTGGAGCTTCACTTGTTGAAGTAGTAGGAGTTTCAGTAGTTGTGGTTGTTGGAGCCTCAGTTGTTGTAGTAGTAAGAGCTTCAGTAGTTGTGGTTGTTGGAACTTCAGTAGTTGTGGTTGATAGTGCTTCAGTAGTTGTGGTTGTTGGAGCTTCAGTAGTTGTGGTTGTCGGAGCTTCAGTTGTTGAAGTAGTAGGAGCTTCAGTAGTTGTGGTTGTTGGAGTTTCAGTTGTTGTGGTTGTTCGAGCTTCAGTTGTTGTAGTTGTTGGCACTTCAGTTGTTGTGGTTGTTGGAGCTTCACTTGTTGAAGTAGAAGGAGGTTCTGTAGTTGTGGTTGTTGGAGCCTCAGTTGTTGTAGTAGTAAGAGCTTCAGTAGTTGTGGTTGTTGGAGCGTCAGTAGTTGTGGTTGAGAGAGCTTCAGTAGTTGTGGTTGTTGGAGCTTCAGTAGTTGTCATTGTTGGAACTTCAGTTGTAGTGGTTGTTAGAGCTTCAGTAGTTGTGGTTGTCGGAGATTCAGTAGTTGTAGTTGTTGGCACTTCAGTTGTTCTGGTTGTTGGAGCTTCACTTGTTGAAGTAGTAGGAGTTTCAGTAATTGTGGTTGTTGGAGCCTCAGTTGTTGTAGTAGTAAGAGCTTCAGTAGTTGTGGTTGTTGGAACTTCAGTAGTTGTGGTTGATAGTGCTTCAGTAGTTGTGGTTGTTGGAGCTTCAGTAGTTGTGGTTGTCGGAGCTTCAGTTGTTGAAGTAGTAGGAGCTTCAGTAGTTGTGGTTGTTGGAGTTTCAGTTGTTGTGGTTGTTGGAGCTTCAGTTGTTGTAGTTGTTGGCACTTCAGTTGTTGTGGTTGTTGGAGCTTCACTTGTTGAAGTAGAAGGAGGTTCTGTAGTTGTGGTTGTTGGAGCCTCAGTTGTTGTAGTAGTAAGAGCTTCAGTAGTTGTGGTTGTTGGAGCGTCAGTAGTTGTGGTTGAGAGAGCTTCAGTAGTTTTGGTTGTTGGAGCTTCAGTAGTTGTCATTGTTGGAACTTCAGTTGTAGTGGTTGTTAGAGCTTCAGTAGTTGTGGTTGTCTGAGATTCAGTAGTTGTAGTTGTTGGCACTTCAGTTGTTCTGGTTGTTGGAGCTTCACTTGTTGAAGTAGTAGGAGTTTCAGCAGTTGTGGTTGTTGGAGCCTCAGTTGTTGTAGTAGTAAGAGCTTCAGTAGTTGTGGTTGTTGGAACTTCAGTAGTTGTGGTTGATAGTGCTTCAGTATTTGTGGTTGTTGGAGCTTCAGTAGTTGTGGTTGTCGGAGCTTCAGTCGTTGAAGTAGTAGGAGCTTCAGTAGTTGTGGTTGTTGGAGTTTCAGTTGTTGTGGTTGTTGGAGCTTCAGTTGTTAAAGTAGTAGGTGTTTCAGTAGTTGTGGTTGTTGGAGCTTCAGTGGTTGTGGTTGTCGGATTTTCAGTTGTTGAAGTAGTAGGAGCTTCAGTAGTTGTCGTTGTTGGAGCTACAGTTGTTGTCGTTGTCGGAGCTTCAGTAGTTGGTGTTGTTGGCACTACAGTTGTTGTGGTTGTTGGAGCTTCACTTGTTGAAGTAGAAGGAGGTTCAGTAGTTGTGGTTGTTGGAGCCTCAGTTGTAGTAGTAATAAGAGCTTCAGTAGTTGTGGTTGTTGGAGCGTCAGTAGTTGTGGTTGAGAGAGCTTCAGTAGTTGTGGTTGTTGGAGCTTCAGTAGTTGTAGTTGTTGGCACTTCAGTTGTTGTGGTTGTTGGAGCTTCACTTGTTGAAGTAGTAGAAGTTTCAATAGTTGTGGTTGTTGGAGACTCAGTTGTTGTAGTAGTAGAAGTTTCAGTAGTTGTGGTTGTTGGAACTTCAGTAGTTGTGGTTGATAGTGCTTCAGTAGTTGTGGTTGTTGGAGCTTCAGTTGTTGTGGTTGTCGGAGCTTCAGTAGTTGTAGTTGTTGGCACTTCAGTTGTTCTGCTTGTTGGAGCTTCACTTGTTGAAGTAGTGGGCGATTCAGTAGTTGTGGTTGTTAGAACTTCAGTAGTTGTAGTTGTCGGAGCTTCAGTAGTTGAAGTAATAGGAGCTTCAGCAGTTGTGGTTGTTAGAGCTTCAGTAGTTGTGGTTGTCGGAGCTTCAGTTGTTGAAGTAGTAGGAGCTTCAGTGGTTGTGGTTGTTGGAGTTTCAGTTGTTGTGGTTGTTGGAGCTTCAGTTGTTGAAGTAGTAGGTGCTTCAGTAGTTGTGGTTGTTGGAGCTTCAGTGGTTGTGGTTGTCGGAACTTCAGCTGTTGAAGTAGTAGGAGCTTCAGTAGTTGTCGTTGTTGGAGTTTCAGTTGTTGTGGTTGTCGGAGCTTCAGTAGTTGTAGTTGTTGGCACTTCAGTTGTTGTGGTTGTTGGAGCTTCACTTGTTGAAGTAGAAGGAGGTTCTGTAGTTGTGGTTGTTGGAGCCTCAGTTGTTGTAGTAATAAGAGCTTCAGTAGTTGTGGTTGTTGGAGCGTCAGTAGTTGTGGTTGAGAGAGCTTGAATAGTTGTGGTTGTTGGACCTTCAGTAGTTGTCATTGTTGGAACTTCAGTTGTAGTGGTTGTTAGAGCTTCAGTAGTTGTGGTTGTCGGAGATTCAGTAGTTGTAGTTGTTGGCACTTCAGTTGTTCTGGTTGTTGGAGCTTCACTTGTTGAAGTAGTAGGAGTTTCAGTAGTTGTGGTTGTTGGAGCCTCAGTTGTTGTAGTAGTAAGAGCTTCAGTAGTTGTGGTTGTTGGAACTTCAGTAGTTGTGGTTGATAGTGCTTCAGTAGTTGTGGTTGTTGGAGCTTCAGTAGTTGTGGTTGTCGGAGCTTCAGTTGTTGAAGTAGTAGGAGCTTCAGTAGTTGTGGTTGTTGGAGTTTCAGTTGTTGTGGTTGTTCGAGCTTCAGTTGTTGTAGTTGTTGGCACTTCAGTTGTTGTGGTTGTTGGAGCTTCACTTGTTGAAGTAGAAGGAGGTTCTGTAGTTGTGGTTGTTGGAGCCTCAGTTGTTGTAGTAGTAAGAGCTTCAGTAGTTGTGGTTGTTGGAGCGTCAGTAGTTGTGGTTGAGAGAGCTTCAGTAGTTGTGGTTGTTGGAGCTTCAGTAGTTGTCATTGTTGGAACTTCAGTTGTAGTGGTTGTTAGAGCTTCAGTAGTTGTGGTTGTCGGAGATTCAGTAGTTGTAGTTGTTGGCACTTCAGTTGTTCTGGTTGTTGGAGCTTCACTTGTTGAAGTAGTAGGAGTTTCAGTAGTTGTGGTTGTTGGAGCCTCAGTTGTTGTAGTAGTAAGAGCTTCAGTAGTTGTGGTTGTTGGAACTTCAGTAGTTGTGGTTGATAGTGCTTCAGTAGTTGTGGTTGTTGGAGCTTCAGTAGTTGTGGTTGTCGGAGCTTCAGTTGTTGAAGTAGTAGGAGCTTCAGTAGTTGTGGTTGTTGGAGTTTCAGTTGTTGTGGTTGGTGGAGCTTCAGTTGTTGTAGTTGTTGGCACTTCAGTTGTTGTGGTTGTTGGAGCTTCACTTGTTGAAGTAGAAGGAGGTTCTGTAGTTGTGGTTGTTGGAGCCTCAGTTGTTGTAGTAGTAAGAGCTTCAGTAGTTGTGGTTGTTGGAGCGTCAGTAGTTGTGGTTGAGAGAGCTTCAGTAGTTGTGGTTGTTGGAGCTTCAGTAGTTGTCATTGTTGGAACTTCAGTTGTAGTGGTTGTTAGAGCTTCAGTAGTTGTGGTTGTCTGAGATTCAGTAGTTGTAGTTGTTGGCACTTCAGTTGTTCTGGTTGTTGGAGCTTCACTTGTTGAAGTAGTAGGAGTTTCAGCAGTTGTGGTTGATGGAGCCTCAGTTGTTGTAGTAGTAAGAGCTTCAGTAGTTGTGGTTGTTGGAACTTCAGTAGTTGTGGTTGATAGTGCTTCAGTATTTGTGGTTGTTGGAGCTTCAGTAGTTGTGGTTGTCGGAGCTTCAGTCGTTGAAGTAGTAGGAGCTTCAGTAGTTGTGGTTGTTGGAGTTTCAGTTGTTGTGGTTGTTGGAGCTTCAGTTGTTAAAGTAGTAGGTGTTTCAGTAGTTGTGGTTGTTGGAGCTTCAGTGGTTGTGGTTGTCGGAGCTTCAGTTGTTGAAGCAGTAGGAGCTTCAGTAGTTGTCGTTGTTGGAGCTTCAGTTGTTGTCGTTGTCGGAGCTTCAGTAGTTGGTGTTGTTGGCACTACAGTTGTTGTGGTTGTTGGAGCTTCACTTGTTGAAGTAGAAGGAGGTTCAGTAGTTGTGGTTGTTGGAGCCTCAGTTGTAGTAGTAATAAGAGCTTCAGTAGTTGTGGTTGTTGGAGCGTCAGTAGTTGTGGTTGAGAGAGCTTCAGTAGTTGTGGTTGTTGGAGCTTCAGTAGTTGTAGTTGTTGGCACTTCAGTTGTTGTGGTTGTTGGAGCTTCACTTGTTGAAGTAGTAGAAGTTTCAGTAGTTGTGGTTGTTGGAGACTCAGTTGTTGTAGTAGTAGAAGTTTCAGTAGTTGTGGTTGTTGGAACTTCAGTAGTTGTGGTTGATAGTGCTTCAGTAGTTGTGGTTGTCGGAGCTTCAGTCGTTGAAGTAGTAGGAGCTTCAGTAGTTGTGGTTGTTGGAGTTTCAGTTGTTGTGGTTGTTGGAGCTTCAGTTGTTAAAGTAGTAGGTGTTTCAGTAGTTGTGGTTGTTGGAGCTTCAGTGGTTGTGGTTGTCGGAGCTTCAGTTGTTGAAGCAGTAGGAGCTTCAGTAGTTGTCGTTGTTGGAGCTTCAGTTGTTGTCGTTGTCGGAGCTTCAGTAGTTGGTGTTGTTGGCACTACAGTTGTTGTGGTTGTTGGAGCTTCACTTGTTGAAGTAGAAGGAGGTTCAGTAGTTGTGGTTGTTGGAGCCTCAGTTGTAGTAGTAATAAGAGCTTCAGTAGTTGTGGTTGTTGGAGCGTCAGTAGTTGTGGTTGAGAGAGCTTCAGTAGTTGTGGTTGTTGGAGCTTCAGTAGTTGTAGTTGTTGGCACTTCAGTTGTGGTTGTTGGAGCTTCACTTGTTGAAGTAGTAGAAGTTTCAGTAGTTGTGGTTGTTGGAGACTCAGTTGTTGTAGTAGTAGAAGTTTCAGTAGTTGTGGTTGTTGGAACTTCAGTAGTTGTGGTTGATAGTGCTTCAGTAGTTGTGGTTGTTGGAGCTTCAGTAGTTGTGGTTGTCGGAGCTTCAGTTGTTGAAGTAGTAGGAGCTTCATTAGTTGTGGTTGTTGGAGTTTCAGTTGTTGTGGTTGTCGGAGCTTCAGTTGTTGAAGTAGTAGGTGCTTCAGTAGTTGTGGTTGTTGGAGCTTCAGTGGTTGTGGTTGTCGGAGCTTCAACTGTTGAAGTAGTAGGAGCTTCAGTAGTTGTCGTTGTTGGAACTTCAGTTGTTGTGGTTGTCGGAGCTTCAGTAGTTGTAGTTGTTGGCACTTCAGTTGTTCTGCTTGTTGGAGCTTCACTTGTTGAAGTAGTGGGCGATTCAGTAGTTGTGGTTGTTAGAGCTTCAGTAGTTGTAGTTGTCGGAGCTTCAGTAGTTGAAGTAATAGGAGCTTCAGCAGTTGTGGTTGTTAGAGCTTCAGTAGTTGTGGTTGTCGGAGCTTCAGTTGTTGAAGTAGTAGGAGCTTCAGTAGTTGTGGTTGTTGGAGTTTCAGTTGTTGTGGTTGTTGGAGCTTCAGTTGTTGAAGTAGTAGGTGTTTCAGTAGTTGTGGTTGTTGGAGCTTCAGTGGTTGTGGTTGCCGGAGCTTCAGCTGTTGAAGTAGTAGGAGCTTCAGTAGTTGTAGTTGTTGGGGCTTCAGTTGTTGTGGTTGTCGGAGCTTCAGTTGTTGTAGTTGTTGGCACTTCAGTTGTTGTGGTTGTTGGAGCTTCACTTGTTGAAGTAGTAGGAGTTTCAGTAGTTGTGGTTGTTGGCGACTCAGTTGTTGTAGTAGTAAGAGCTTCAGTAGTTGTGGTTGTTGGAACTTCAGTAGTTGTGGTTGATAGTGCTTCAGTAGTTGTGGTTGTTGGAGCTTCAGTAGTTGTGGTTGTCGGAGCTTCAGTTGTTGAAGTAGTAGGAGCTTCAGTAGTTGTGGTTGTTGGAGTTTCAGTTGTTGTGGTTGTTGGAGCTTCAGTTGTTGAAGTAGTAGGTGCTTCAGTAGTTGTGGTTGTTTGAGCTTCAGTGGTTGTGGTTGTCGGAGCTTCAGCTGTTGAAGTAGTAGGAGCTTCAGTAGTTATCGTTGTTGGAGCTTCAGTTGTTGTGGTTGTCGGAGCTTCAGTAGTTGTAGTTGTTGGCACTTCAGTTGTTCTGCTTGTTGGAGCTTCACTTGTTGAAGTAGTGGGCGATTCAGTAGTTGTGGTTGTTAGAACTTCAGTAGTTGTAGTTGTCGGAGCTTCAGTAGTTGAAGTAATAGGAGCTTCAGCAGTTGTGGTTGTTAGAGCTTCAGTAGTTGTGGTTGTCGGAGCTTCAGTTGTTGAAGTAGTAGGAGCTTCAGTAGTTGTGGTTGTTGGAGTTTCAGTTGTTGTGGTTGTTGGAGCTTCAATTGTTGAAGTAGTAGGTGCTTCAGTAGTTGTGGTTGTTGGAGCTTCAGTGGTTGTGGTTGTCGGAACTTCAGCTGTTGAAGTAGTAGGAGCTTCAGTAGTTGTGGTTGTTAGAGCTTCAGTAGTTGTGGTTGTCGGAGCTTCAGTTGTTGAAGTAGTAGGAGCTTCAGTAGTTGTGGTTGTTGGAGTTTCAGTTGTTGTGGTTGTTGGAGCTTCAATTGTTGAAGTAATAGGTGCTTCAGTAGTTGTGGTTGTTGGAGCTTCAGTGGTTGTGGTTGTCGGAACTTCAGCTGTTGAAGTAGTAGGAGCTTCAGTAGTTGTCGTTGTTGGAGCTTCAGTAGTTGTCGTTGTTGGAGCTTCAGTGGTTGTGGTTGTCGGAACTTCAGCTGTTGAAGTAGTAGGAGCATCAGTAGTTGTCGTTGTTGGAGCTTCAGTTGTTTTGGTTGTCGGAGCTTCAGTAGTTGTAGTTGTTGGCAGTTCAGTTGTTGTGGTTGTTGGAGCTTCACTTGTTGAAGTAGAAGGAGGTTCTGTAGTTGTGGTTGTTGGAGCCTCAGTTGTTGTAGTAATAAGAGCTTCAGTAGTTGTGGTTGTTGGAGCGTCAGTAGTTGTGGTTGAGAGAGCTTCAGTAGTTGTGGTTGTTGGAGCTTCAGTAGTTATGGTTGTTGCAGCTTCGGTAGTCGTTCTTTGTTCTGGTAGTACTGCTTTAGTAATTGTGGTACATGTTGTTCCATCTATGCAAGATGATTCTACTGCTATCATTACCACTAAGATGACGTAGCATCTTGCATATCGTCTTGCTTGTTTGTTTATCATCTTGAATCGTGTTTATACCTGAAAGGAAATAACATTATAAAATTATGTTACAGTTATGTTTGTGATGTGCAGCAGTTCATTCACATTTGAAGAAGGGTGATACGTTTATCTTTGCATACTTGAGACCTTAATTAATGTTGTAGTATAATGTGTCAGAATATATTAGTCATACAACATTAATTAATCTCTTGAAAACCATCTCGTCATATATTTAATGATAGTTAGTTTCTTAATGAATGAGGTGGTCCGCATGTGGCCCATAAGGGAAATGTTGGCACGAAACTCTTTCTACAAGTACCACACAGGTAGTGAGGTGGCACTGTTCACACATTTGCCTTGCGAACCTTTACTTAATAGATCTATAGTTTAACGTTTCGTAGTTTGGATTGTTCTTCTTCGTGTAGTCTTTCGGAGGATTATAACAAGATTTAACAAGATTGCCACCCAGAGAATTAACTCTAGGTGGCAGGTGGACAAGGAAGCCCTTTGGGTTATCGAGAGTCCAACCCTTTTATCTACATGTGTCCCGACCTTCTGAGGTATGTGTCTATTTAATGTTTAAACATTCACACTACCAGCACCCAAACAATCAGCAGATAATCTGTTCCATTCATTTGCAGTCCATTGTAAAAATGAGAACTTTCTTATATATAATCTACACTGCTCCTTTACTAATGTGACTTTATGTCCTCTGGTCTTTCTATCTTTCTTAACTGACAAAAAATATTTCTATGAATATTTTCAAGACCATTCAGTATTGTAAACACTTCTATCTGATCTCCTCTCAATCTCCTGGTCTCTAGTGTTGTTAAACCACATTCTTTTTGGCGTTTTTCATAACTAAGATCTCTTTAATTTTTTGTATCATTTTAGTCGCTCTCCTCTGTAATCTTTCTAGCAAATCTATGTCCTTCTTGCGGTATGACCTCCATGCTTGTATACAATATTCCAAAAGAGGCCTAACTATTGTTTTGTACAGCAGTATTATTAGTTCTTTTTCCTTATACGCTATATTTCGCCTAATTAATGCAATGATTTTATTTCCCTTTGAAACTGCAATTCCGCACTGCTCTGAAACCTTCATATCAGCACTAATGGTTAACCCTAAGTCTTTTTTTTAACAGTAGTACTTAGTACAGTACCCCCCATTGAATATTCTACAGGTTTGTTCCCATGTCCTATGTGGAGGCATTTACATTTCCAAAAATTTAACAACATTTGCCATTTTTCAGACCATTTGATCAACCTGTCAAAATCATCTTGCAAATGCTGTCTATCTCCATCACTTTTAATCCTTCTAAACACTTTTGTATCATCCGCAAATTTCAACACCTTGCTTGTTATATCATCGTCCAAATCATTTATATATATTAAGAATAATATCGGTCCCAGTACTGATCTCTGTGGTACCACACTCAAAACTGATTTCCAGTTTGAAGCCTCCCCATCAACAACTACCCGTTGTCTTCTGTCAATTGGCCATTTTTCTATTCAGTTAATTATACCATTTCCTATGCCATGGGCCTTTAGTTTAAGCAGTAATCTTTGTTGTGGCATTTTGACAAAAGCGTTTTGAAAATCTCAGTAGATGATATGTTATGTTTAACAAGAAAATCCACCATGTGATCTTTAATTAGTTTTTCGAATAATTTGCAAGTCACTGATGTTAAGCTCACTGGTCAATAATTCTCTGACTTGTTTCTTGAACCTTTTTTAAATAACGGTATAATGTTTGCTTCTTTCCGTTCTAAAGTAACCACTCCCTCTTCTAATGACACATTGAAAACTGTTGCAAGCTGTATGCTAATTTGTTCTGCAATTTCCAATAATAGTTTGGACAGAATCCCATCCACTGCAGGTGATTTATTATCCTTCATATCCCTAATTTTCTTAGCTACCATTTCTGGGGTTACCATTAACTCTCCTAAATAGTCTGATTCTACCCCCTTGAACTTAGCCTCTGGTATTGGCAGTGAACTAATATCTTCTCTAGTAAACACAAAACTAAAATACTCATTCAGGTCTTCTGCCATTAAGAATCCCTCTGATATTATATTTCCAGCACTGTCTTCTAGAGGACCGCCCTTATCCTAAACTTTCTGTTTGCTTCGAACATACGCATAAAAACTCTTGCTGTCTTGTCTTATATTACAAGCTAATTTTTGTTCATAGCTTCTCTTTGAATTTCTAATTCTAGCTGTAGCTTGGTTTAGTGCTTCTTTATAAATGTTGTAGTCTTCATCATTTCCAGTACGTCTATATGACTTCCACATAATTTGTTTGTACTTAATTTTTTTAATGGCTTCTTTCGATAAGTGTTTCTTTTTGGACCGTTTCCCTTGTTTTTTCAAGGGAACAAATTTATCGAGGATGCACTCAATTTCACTGTTTAAGATATTCCAGCATTCTGTTGCTCTCTTATTCTTCAGTGTGTTATTCCAGTCTATCTTTGCTAAATATTTCCTGATGTCATCTTTTGTGGAAATGTCCCCTGTACTGCTTTTTATTATTCCTTTCTGATTTTACTTTGATGGTAAAAGTATCTGGTTGTGATCACTACTCCCCAATGGCTCAGATATCTTGACATTGTCAACTAATTCATTCTGTGAGGACATAACTATGTCTAACACATTCTCACCCCTGGTTGGTTCTAGCACGTGTTGATAAAGGAAACTATATTGTACTAAAACTAAAAACTTGTAGTCCTCACTACCTATGCTCTGTAGAGATTTCCATTGTATATGCCCATGGTTAAAATCCCCCACAGTAACCCAGTCCCGTTTGCTCACTTCACTTATAGCATTTTGTACTTTTCATTCTCTTCTATGCTTATGTTTGGACTTCTATAAACTAACCCAACCGTTTCTTGTAACTATGTTACACCAAACAGCATCTTCACAATCTGCTTCTCTTTCTAATTTTATTTCATAAGCCTGGATAGATTCTTTAATATATAAAAAAAACTCCACCTCCCCTTCTTCCTATTATATCTTTCCTAAACATTACATATCCTGTCAGTCCCAATTCGGCATCTGATATATCGGTGGTGTCCCATGATTCGGTTATACCTATTATGTGAGGGTCAATATCTTCTATCATATTGTTTAGTTCATTTCTTTTGTTTACCATACTCCATGCATTTAAACAAACACATTTATATCCAGCTTCAGAACAGTTTTCCAGACTGCTCTTTGCTGATTTATTTGTGCTGTCTTTATCTATGCCTCCTCTGTCAGGCTTCTGTGTGATTCCCCCCTGCGAATCTAGTTTAAATAGGTGCAACCTGTCCCACTGTCAACAGATCGCAGCAGGTTCTCTGAAAATACTGCTGCCCCCTTCCACTTAGATGGAGGCCATCTCTCGTGTACATATCTTCCCTCCTAACAAAGTACCCCCATAAATCTGTGAATGCCACCCCATCTTCTTCACACATCTGCTCAACTAGTGCATTGATCGCCATCCTCTTGCAGTTTCTGTATGTTGCCCCCCTTCCTCCCATTACTGGCAAAATTCCTCAGAGAATCTGTTCAACTTTTGTCTTTAGCTTCCTCACTAACTGTCTGTACTTCTGTACTATCCTGGTTGTTCCCTCCTTGTCTGCATTATTTGTCCCTACGTGTACTAGTACAGACCCTCCTTTGCCATGCCCCAAATACCTTCTCTACCCTTTCAGTCACATGCTCTATCCTAGCCCCCAGTAGACAAACAGCGACGTCCTCCCCCTCGGTTAGTGTCTTATCTGTCTTTCTCAGAATATAGTCACCCATGAACACCCTCACTGTTCTCATTGCCCCCTCAATCACTGCCTAAGAGTAGCTCCTTCTCCAGTTTGCATATGTCTGGCTGTTGTCTTTCCCCCTGCCGCGTTCCATTCTTTCCTGTCACTTTTTCTCTTGTCCCCTTTCCTCCTGTCATCTTCTCTTCTAGCACATTTAGTCTCACTTCCTTTCGTCTCTTCATCTTTTCTCCCATCTCATTTACTTCTCTCCTTTCCCGTCCCTTTCCCCCTCCTACCTCCTTCGTTACGGTCACTTTCTCCCCTGTCACCTTCACGCCTGTCACGGTTTCTGTCTTTTGCTGAACACTCTGTCTTCTTCCATCTGTCTTCTTCTCAGTCTTCTGTTTCACACTCTTACCAACTGTATCTACCTCTTCACCACCTGTATTGCTGTTGCGTCTCTCCTCGTTCACTACAGTCTGGCCACTTATCGATCTATCCCCACTGAACCGTTTTCTTTTCCTCTGCCGAACACGTTTCCTCCGTCCCTCTATCTTCTTCTCATTTCCTTGTTCCTTCACACCTGTCATCTTCCCTCCTCTCAGTCTCCTTTCTTCGGTCTCCATGTTACAACTCTGCTCCTTCTGTGTCTTAGTATTCTCAACTCTCCCTGTCATCCCTCTCTGTTCTACCTCCATGTTGAGTCTCACCTCTATCTCCATCACTATATCCGTCAACTTACACACCTCCTTCATCAGACATTCCACCCGCAAACACCCAATACACCGAAAAGTGAATCCGTCAGGATGTCACCCAAGAAACTACCTCAAGATACGCTTCCTTTGGTGTTAGTTAGCTCTTAATGTTTTATATTCGGAGTGAGGTTGCCCTCGATAGTACCCTTGATTTATTTTGTTTTTCCGTCAATCATTCCAGCAACACGCCCTCGTCTCTCATGTATAACTCTGATATGACGGTTATCTCTTTTACCTGTTGTCTTTCACACAGGCCATGTCCACCTACTGCAGGATGTAGCCCGGCGCTAGACATGTCCACCTGTCTGCATATTTGAGTTCGTGTATAAAAAATGCGTTATTCATTACATAATTTTTTACCACTCCACTTCACCCATTACGATGGTAATATTGTGGATATTCAGATAACTCATTGTACTTCTGCCTCGAATACAATGTAACACTGAGTATTATCCCGATACCTCACGTTGTTGTCACCTTTAATGCAAACATGATCTACGTGTTGCCCAACACATAATACTTGGTATTGACATGAATGCAGCCAAATGTAGACTCTCATTTCTACGCTTAACATCTGTTGGTAGGAGTGTTTGCTTAGAAGAAATAATTATCACGATATCCTCCAACAGATTACCGCAGTGCCGTCTTCACGGAGTATAGTGCAATATATTGTAACTGAGCCCGGGCGCGCGTGTGTAGGTGAATATTTGACCGTGTGCCACATAGCAAAACGTAATGATAAATTAAGACTACCGTTTTAAATGACTGTTTTGTGTCCAAAGAATACATGCATTATGTATTGCTTGTTTGAACGCTACTCGTCTAAGCAGTAAACTAACAGTTCACACCACAAGTGTCTTAGTTAAACGAACAAAAACAAATCGCGATCATGTGTTTTACTGATGTGCCATATCAATTTTCTTTGTAAATGCGTTCACCAGCAAGTCATCAACAAACAATATAGCGACGGAGGCATTCATATGTCACATACCCCGATCATTACCAAACGTCCCTGCCAATGTTCGAGACGGTGCACTAAGATAAACGACAGTTAAAGTAACAGTCAGTGTTTTCATGAATAGAACTATTATGTTCCCACACCAGTCCACAAGGTGGAAAAGGACTATTACTAAGCTGGGAAAGAAACGAACGAGGAAAACCACCCACGCTTGACGGACAAGTGCTCCGCTATCGCAGCATATCGTTTCAAGTACCACTGCTTGCAGACATTCTGATTGTAATTGGATACATTGTAAGGACCCAGTTCTGGCTATTGTTTATGCCGGGTGGTTGCGTATGACACTATAGGTTGTGCGGGCCGCAAGATAAGCGGCTGAAACGATATATGATATGCAGCTCGTTGAGTTGGTTCCAGTCTATTAGTATCTATACAAAATATGACTTGCAATTTATCGTTGTGGGCTGTAGGTATTACGAAGGACATGGTGTTGTGGATTGATGGGTGGTGAAAGACGTTTCACAACACAGAGAAATGTTTACGCTGTACACGTCTTGTTTATTCCTTGGGGCCACAAACTGTTTGTGCGGGTGTGGCGGGGATAGAACCCTCAACCACTGCTTATAGTGATTTTAGTATCAGGTCTCACCATCTCTACTTTGAAGAGGGTTTAGTTTTAGGTTTCACGACATTGTTGAGATGCACCCTAGATGTGTCTAGAGTCGTAGTCTCTAGTGATGAAGCGAGGCGCACTGTGTTGGACTTGCTCCAGTCTTTTTATGCCCCCCCCCCCCCCCCCAATGTATGGGACCAATACAATGACTCCGAATTCAAAGGCTGCTAATTATGTGCACACGACGACAGTGCACGCTGCCCTTTATTGTTGCGCATTGGGCAACCAAGTGCGCTGTTTGCATTTTTGGTGACGGATGTGATATGATAATGCCATTTAAGGTCGTCGGAGATGGAAATGCCGAGATAAAGGTTTCTGTTTTTATTATTATTATACCTATTATTATTATTACCAACTTTTCTATAGCACCATATATCCGGGACCAGCCCGTTCATAGGCGCATCCGCACCATGCATCTCCATGTTAATTCAATTGTTAATGGTTAATTTGTTAATTCAGTTAACTAAATTAACTTAATTTAATTATTTAAAACTTTCTCAAGAAACATAAATGAATTTAATGTCATGAATTAACTTTTCTGGAAGAGATTAATTTAATAGAGAAAATCACAATTAACTTTCAATTAACTTTATTTTATTATGTATTATTTTACGCATTCCTAAGCAGTCATTGCAGTGCTGTGAGTATATATTGTTAGCTTTGGTGATCATAGTGCACACTAAAGGCAGTCAGTGACTCAACTGACATGAAAGAAAGCAATTAGTTAGGTCCAGGCCATTGTCTGAACAGTTTCAAATGTCCAGTCACTTAGCTGGGTGAACTGTGATGGGCAGCTGGTGACCAGATGCTACAGTTGTATTATGTAAGAGTACTGGGTACAGGGCTGGAGTTGCACAGACTTGTAGAGCATCATGCTAGTGTGCAGTGGTACCTTGCAACCTGGCTAAAACAAAGGGGTATTGACCCATGGACACTAACAGGTGCTAATCCATCCTCTGAGCAAACAAAAACTATGGACACTGTCAGGGGTTCTGTCATTGCCAGCCACATGTTTACTTCATTAGCTTACAGCAGCCAACCAAGTACAAAGTGTAGTTTGGGTCTGAAAGTTTTCTGAGCATATTCCCACATAACAATTTTGCAAAGGAAAATGTGAAAGGTGAACCTCACATTTATCAGGTCAGTTAAATGAAATTAACCTCCCAAATTGTTAAATTAAATCAATAATTAACTTTCATTCAATTAATAATTAAGTTCAATTAAATTGCGAATTAACTTCAACTCAGTTAACAATTAGTTTTAATACAAGACAAATAACTACTAAGGGGGCTAACTAGGACAAATATGTAAAACGGGAAACATGCTAGTAAAGTATAATTACATTGTATAAATATCTCTAAAATATAAATGTTAATTTAATTGGAAAACGTATGAGTTAATTGTAATTCAATTAATTAACTTTCCAAGTTAAATGCCCATGCCTGATCCACGCATTATAAAACACATCAAATTATAAGAAATATATTTATCCTGGTAAAACATTATATTATAGTAAAATAAAAAAGACTATAGTAAGTAATTAACATGTATGACATAGTTTATAAAATATTAATATAATTAGACAAGTAGTCATAATATGTTAAAAATGAATTAAAATATAATAACAAATTAATTAATAAAATAAATAAATAAATTACTAAACACGTGTTCATGAAAAACGGTCCTACAGCACAGTGTCCTAGAGCACAATAAGCCAGCTTAAATAAGTCAATTTTAAGGAGTCTTGAATGTGGTCAGAGTGTCTGTTTGACGAATGGTGACTAGCAAAGTGTTCCAGTTCGCCCTAAGCAGGCTGTGTAAATAACCTGTTTTTTTATATACTGTGAATGTAGCATTTATTATTTGCATTCAATTAAATTCCCCAGTCATTCCACTTCTTAAATTGATTAAGAACGTTGTGGAGTTCAATGTGATTACTGAATGTTTGTATACCTCGATATAATAATATGATGTCATTCATCATCCCGTGGACAACCGGCAAATTATGCACACGTTCAGATAACCTGTGAGAAACATTTGCGTTAAATATAAATTTACTACTAGACTGGGACATTTTGAATTAAGATGAACAATTTGGCGTCACTTGGCTGTCCGTTATAATGGAAAGTGTACGTTATATATGAATCACGGTTAACACTGCCGCCTCTTCTGGTGACTACTGTATTCGCAGCTCGTCGCACAAATCGGCTGGTAATTACATGTTGTGAATGCGCAGTTTATCACGCAAGCAAGAGTCGACAGTTATGGATGGAGGGTATACTTAGATTGCCCTAAACCAAAACATACTGACATGCAAATGCTATTGACAATGATTTCTATTGATAATGGCCCAGATGCATTCAAAGTCGATTTTGTACATTTATTGGTGTTACTGGTTGTAGGTATGTTGAAAAGAAACACGATTACGCACAAATTTGACGTACATGTTGTGTTCGTTATATAATACACTAGAGGGGTATTCCGGCCCTGCACGGGTGGTTGATTGTAACACACCAATGGGTAATGTACGTTCTGTCTTGGAACCCACTTTGTTAACTCTCCTTTTTTAGCAGTACTATCGACAGCATCGGAACATCTGAGTATATGCGTTTTTATCCGCACTATATCTGATGGAAAGTTATTCAGCTTGGCTAGACTGAGAGTATATACACCGCCGTTGTTGCACACACATCTGCCATTTCGCTCATGGGGGTATGGCCGTGCTGTACGCGATTAAATTGGCTATCGGATGCCCCGTGTCAGATGACAATAGCGCATGTTGGATCCCCAGCAGACATCAGACAATGCCCGATAGTGACGTCAAAATGTGCATATTGCCGTAGTAACTCATTTGACAAGACACTGCCGTACGGCATTGCCTGACACTGTATCGGGGCCTTAAAAGACGCCAAAGAGATTTGTAAACACTTTGAACAAACTGCAATTGCGTTTGGACTTACAATCAGTACAGAGAAAACTGTAACATTATACCAACCTCCACCGGGACAAACTTCAGTCCATCCAGACATTGAAATCTATGACACCTCACTAAAGTCAGTAAAGAACTTCACAAGACATTGAAATCTATGACACCTCACTAAAGTCAGTCAAGAACTTCACAAGACATTGAAAGCTATGACAACTCACTAAAGTCAGTCAAGAACTTCACAAGACATTGAAATCTATGACACCTCACTAAAGTCAGTCAAGAACTTCACAAGACAATGAAATATATGACACCTCACTAAAGTCAGTCAAGAACTTCACAAGACATTGAAATCTATGACACCTCACTAAAGTCAGTCAAGAACTTCACAAGACATTGAAATCTATGACACCTCACTAAAGTCAGTCAAGAACTTCACAAGACATTGAAATCTATGACACCTCACTAAAGTCAGTCAAGAACTTCACAAGACATTGAAAGCTATGACAACTCACTAAAGTCAGTAAAGAACTTCACAAGACATTGAAATCTATGACACCTCACTAAAGTCAGTCAAGAATTTCACAAGACAATGAAATCTATGACACCTCACTAAAGTCAGTCAAGAACTTCACAAGACATTGAAATCTATGACACCTCACTAAAGTCAGTCAAGAACTTCACAAGACAATGAAATCTATGACACCTCACTAAAGTCAGTCAAGAACTTCACAAGACATTGAAAGCTATGACAACTCACTAAAGTCAGTAAAGAACTTCACAAGACATTGAAATCTATGACACCTCACTAAAGTCAGTCAAGAACTTCACAAGACAATGAAATCTATGACACCTCACTAAAGTCAGTCAAGAACTTCACAAGACATTGAAATCTATGACACCTCACTAAAGTCAGTCAAGAACTTCACAAGACAATGAAATCTATGACACCTCACTAAAGTCAGTCAAGAACTTCACAAGACATTGAAAGCTATGACAACTCATTAAAGTCAGTCAAGAACTTCACAAGACATTGACATCTATGACACCTCACTAAAGTCAGTCAAGAATTTCACAAGACAATGAAATCTATGACACCTCACTAAAGTCAGTCAAGAACTTCACAAGACATTGAAATCTATGACACCTCACTAAAGTCAGTCAAGAACTTCACAAGACATTGAAAGCTATGACAACTCATTAAAGTCAGTCAAGAACTTCACAAGACATTGAAATCTATGACACCTCACTAAAGTCAGTCAAGAATTTCACAAGACAATGAAATCTATGACACCTCACTAAAGTCAGTCAAGAACTTCACAAGACATTGAAATCTATGACACCTCACTAAAGTCAATCAAGAACACCAAGATTGCGTTTGACAGCACCATCGATGTGGAAATTAAAAACCATATACATGCTGCTTCGGGAGCCTTCGGGTGATTCTGGAATCGTGTATGTTCACAATATGGCGTCACACTCTCTATAAAGACCACACTTGAAATGTAGACATTTTGAGACGGGCAAATATGTCAAGTACCGAAACCATTCTGACAGCATCCCAACACCGCTTGACTGGACATGTTACTCGAATGAGCAGCTGTGATCTATGGCGAGTTATCCAGGTGGAAACGCCGTCGTGGTGGACAACGCTTCAGGTACAAAGATGTGGTTAAAAGACACGTGGTTAAAAGCCACATATATCCCGGCAGACACATGGGAATCAACTACACAGGATCGACAGCTGTGGAGACGGGCCATACACCAGGGACATATACACACACAGAAGAAAGAAAAGTTAAGACAACACAATCAACATGATCACGGTCGTCGGCATGGCCTTCTGGGTGTTTCTACATCTACCGTCTTCTGTGACGACCAGGCCACGCACGCGCAGTTTAACGTCGACTGCCGCAGAAGAGATGCTCGGTGACAAGGAGGTGGTAGACAAAATCAAAGCTGCACTCTACCACGATGCCCTAATGACTGAATTGAGGGACCTGAAATTATAAATGTTTCGCTTGCGCAGTGTAATAGACGCCAAAGACAAGGTTATCGAAGAACTGCTGGACAGGGTCGGCATGCTCGAAACAAGCATCGACTCTATGGAGCAGTACAGTTGCCGGGCAAATCTACGAGTCCAGGGGATTGCGGAGTCAGGCACTGGCGAAGACGCCTGTGCCAAAGTGCTGGACGTTATAAATAGCAAGATAATAAAAATATTTTATTTTGTTAAGCGCCACATCCAATATTGTTCTCAGCGCTTTACAACAATATATAGTGTATGTTAAAAATAATGCATTTGAATAAAAAACAATAGTTGTTATATCCTAGATAAAATGAACTAATAATAATAGCAATTAAAACAATAAATACAGTAGAAGTAGAAAAGGAATGTGATGTAAAATATCAGAAAATAAAATAGTTAAGATCACATTATTTTTTTATATAAATAAACTAAAATTAATGTAAACATAAATAAATTAGGCTAAATGTATACGAAAAGTAAATAAATAGATAAATAAATAATAAGTAAACGTTAAATATCAATCAGCCATGGTAAAACAGTGTTGGTAAGGGTCAGAGTTTCATATACGCTGCTGGGAACAGGTGAGTCTACAACACAGATTTAAATGATTCCAGTGATGTTTTGCTGGTAACACTTGACGGCAGAGCGTTCCACACTGCTGCCGCTGCGTGAACAAATGTACAGTCACCGGCTCTGCTGCGTGTTCTCGGAACAACTAGTGCGTTCGAGTCAGCAGACCGAAGACGTCTGGCTGGCATGTCACGCACGAGTTTCTGCATGTAGACAGGCGAGAAGTCTTCGTGCAGCGACTTGTGCGTTAGAACAGCGATCTTGAATGCAATGCGCTGTTGAATAGGTAGCCAGTAGTAATAAGGCGAGCGGCAGCATTCTGGAGTCGCTGCAATCGTCCGATGTTATTTGTTGAGGTACCGAACAGTAGAGAGTTGCAGTAGTCCAAACGGGATGTAATTATGGCATTGTGCCCCCCCCCTCAAGGACGTAGACAGAGCGCTGCCATCGACTGGGCGCCAGACAGACCCAGCCCGTCCCAGGACAATGATTATGCGCTTCAAATATGAAAGACTACGCGACTTTGTCTACAGCGTTCGGGGGCAATAAAGACCTACAACAAAACCACAGAGCCGGCACTACGAATCTTCGTCAACAAAGACCTGACAGAGCGACGCTCACTGGTGGCCTTCCAAACTAGGAAACTACGAGCGGACAAGAAGATAGCAGACTGTTGGACGCACAATGGCCTCATAGTCATTACAGACAACAATAACACTATCAAGAGAATCAATTCACCCCAAGAACTCGACGTGTATTAACCGGTTTGACGCACGCGAATGAACGCTGGATATGTGTGTCGCATATACATGTTATATGTCGTATCAATGGTATGTACATACGTGTCGTACGACGCACATACTACTAAAAGTGTTACAACCTTGATGAGCATTATTATATGTCACAACCTTGATGAGCATTATTATATGTCACAACCTTGATGAGCATTATTATATGTCACAACCTTTATGAACATTATTATATGTCACAACCTTTATGAACATTATTATATGTCACAACCTTTATGAACATTATTATATGTCACAACCTTTATGAACATTATTATATGTTACAACCTTGGTGGTGAACATGATAAACCCATGATAAGTACTATAGTATATATAAGTACCAAGGGGGTAGTCATTATTCAATAGACTACAACCTGCATATGATGTAATTTGTTACATGCATGTACTCTTAGGTTATACTATGATGATAGTTTTTATATTAGCTAAGTAATTGCACAGTGGTTTAGTAATACTATATCTCAGGTTAATGATATCTGGGGAACGCAGCAGCATATGTAGTTGAAGGTATGATTAGTTGTTTGCCGGTCATCTTAACCTGACTTCAGAGCCAGTCATCTCCCTCGTAGTCAGCCGTACGTTTTGTTTCTTTTGTTTTTTGGCTAAGCTATTCTGCATAGCCACGTGTCCATCCTTATCGAACTCTCCTAAACTTGCACTGTATAACCTTCGGAAATGTGTATGCAAATATAACTATTATAATTACATTTATCCAACTACTTCACCATTATCTACTCCAGATATACTTTGATCCTGGAAAAGTCAATTATGAACTTTTCAACTCAACATCTGTGATGTTCTTTTATATAATGATTTTCTTCTTCTCGTATAGCCTTTTCTATTGACAATGATTTCGCTCTTATAACGTAAACGCACTATGTGCATAGAAAACTAATTAGTCTCAATAAAATATGGATGTAATTATGTTAAGTAATTATTCTGAGCTAGATCTCAGGCACTTGTATGATAATATACTCACAACGAAGACATAGAAACGAATCCTTTTAATTTAGCGGATATAAATAGTAATATGATGTTAACAATAAACTTCCTGATAAATTTGGTCATAATAATTTTCAGTACAAAGTAGTCCATTTAAATACGCAAGGGCTCTCATCAAAATTTGATCAACGTAAAACATTATTATCACAACTATCTGAAGCACATGTTGAAATTGATTTTGTTTTATTATGTGAAACGTTTCTAAATGATGATAATGCGCATCGTTTTAAACTGCCTAATTATAACCTTAATTATAAAAACAAGAAGGTTAAATCAAATGGTGGTGTCGCTATGTAAGTACGTGATAATATTCAGTACAATCTTCGTGAAGACTTTGGCATTTTCATAGAAGGTGAAGTTGAATCTGTATTTGTTGAATCTAGCAGTAATGGTCAAACTTTAGTCGTTGACGAAATATACCGGATTCCTAATACAAATGTCACTTCATCTATTTTACAATATGAGTAAATATTATATAAGGCTCTAAGCTCAAAGAATCAGGTCATAATAGGAACTGATCAAAATGTCTAGCTGCAAACACCATTCCCACGATTACTAAGCTAACGCGTATCACCTATACTTCTGCTATCCTCATTGATAACATATATGTTTGGCATACAACCTCATTTGTTCACTATGGCGTATTGTACATTGATATACCCGATCATTTACCTATATTTTGTTTTATTGGCAAGCGGAAGCCTTCTAAAATATCAAACGAGCCGTTAATATTAAAACATGTACCTTTATCGATCATGTCCATTTGATACATAATATCTGCTCTCCGTCAAATTAAATGGACGTAACTACATCAATTAGTCATAAGTAACGCACTTACAACATTTTCTGAACACCTGAATTATTTCACTGCGTCTTTCACACCAGAACAAAATTGTCAAAATTAAATCGAAATATGTAATTCGGAATGAGTGGATGAATGAAGGTCTAATAATATCGTTTGCAACATCAAATAAACTATCGAAAATGTATCGGCAACCCAAAGACACATTCGGCCTACATCCGTTATGCTAAATATAGAAATATGTATAATACATTAAGACAACCTACTATGCTACTTTCAACAATAAATGCTATAACCGCACTTACTAGTGATGCCATAAAAGCTCTGGAAAAGAGACTAGGTCCTTAGTGTTTTCCTGGATCTGAGTAAGGCATTCGGTACAATTGATCACCAAATCTTATTAATAAACTTGAATATTATGGAATAAGGGGTACTTAACTCAAAAGGTTTAAGAGTTATCTTTCAAACAGGAAACAATATGTTAAATTCAATAATAGTTATTCGTTTCAGCAAGATATCACATACGGTGTCCCGCAGGAGTTTATCCTCGGACCGCTCTTGTTTATCTTATATATAAATGACCTTCTTTTTGTGTACAAACTGCCAAACTATATTATTTGCTGATGACACTACTATATTTACAATATTGGAATACAAATAAATAATATATATGAAGATATGAATAACGAACTTAACATATAGCTGACTGGTTTCGTGCGAATAAATTATCCCTAAATGTTTCCAAGACAAGATGCGTGTTATTGGGTAGATCCCATCCTCCTCCTCAGTGTGAAGAATTATTCCTAACAATGTCTAATCAAATAATTCAGCATATAAAATGTGTAACACTTCTAGGCCTTCATGTTGATGAAAAACAGGAACACATAAATGTGTGCAAAAATAAACTATCCAGTGTTTTATACGAAATTAATAAAGCTAACCGCCATTTTCCTGTTTCTGCCCTTAAGACAATTTGTAATACTTTAGTTTAACCCTACTCGACATACGGAATTATCTTGTGGGGATCCACATACAAAACTAATTTCACAAAATTATTTATTATGCAAAAACATTTTTCATTCCATACTTAAAAGAAATTACTGGGAACATTCGCACCCCCTCTTTATATGCCAAAAAATTATAAAATTGCAAGATATATATGAAATTTAAGTTGGAAAATGTATGTATAATTATGTTCACGGGAGCTTACCACATACTTTGTCCGATATTTTTACATTTACCTGTGACATACACACTCACGGAACTAGACAAATTTCACATATAGTTTTGTCACCACTTCTACTGTATGTCTTCAAACAGTTTGATATGTAAAGGTCCGTTGATCTAATACAATTCCAACTGTCATTCAAAACAAAAACTAAAAAAGTGTTGTATTATCACTAACAGCAATTGTTGTAAGTAGATATGAAGTTCTAGCATAACCTTAATTCATTCCGAAATACCTGTTCATATGTGTATTCAAATTCTAGTCATTGTCGGTAGTTCGGATCAACAAATGTTTGATATACAATTTAATTGAACATTTACTTTTTAGTATTGTTGTTCCATTTTACATATCTGGTCTATTATAGAAACTATATCAACCTGCTACACGTGAAATTATTGTTACATTGTTTATACAGCTATTTGTGGGGTTGACAGCGACCAGTTCACTTAATAAGTGGGCCTACTTATTTTGTATTATAATCATTTAAACCAATGTTACAGCCTTAATTGGCTCCGCTGTCAGCCTGGAATCGTATATTATATCACCCATTGTTATACTTGTTTGGTTATGTTTGTATGTATGATTTATACGATTACAAAAATAAACTATATCCATCCATCCATCCATCCATTCGCCCATCCATCCATTCGCCCATCCATCCATCCATCCATCCATCCATCCATCCACCCATCCATCTATCCATCCATCTATATATCTAAGAAACCCCGGCTATCTCTGAGTGCGCATGCAACAACGCGAACGAACTTTGTCAACTTCGCGTTACAGAAGTTGAAAGTCACGATTGAACCGTATGTCATCACGGCGATACGGGACCTTCCGCCGCGGCGTGATCACAAACGTCTCATCATCGTCCAGTTACGCTCGGCTGACAAGAAAGCGGAGCTAATGACGAAACGAGGTGCGTTGAGAGGAACGGACATTGACATGAATGACCACCACTAAGCGCACAACACCGAACTCTTTCTTTAAGCGCGGTAGCTGAAGCGTGACAAGAAGATCCGTAGCGCGAGGGCGCAAAACTGCTGCGTATACATCAAGACTCGCGAGGACGGTCAACGACTCAAAGTGAAAACTCTCGCAGATCTTGCGAGAGTTATAATTCCGTAATTGACTTCTGTTATCGAAATGCCTATGAACTCACTGGATACACTTCCGTTTGCGGGAATCCGTGGTGATGAATTTATGTTCATACAGTCTAATTTTGAATTTTGCCAACATGTCTCCGATCAATTCGATCAGTTGAACCTTCGTTTGTTCCAATATTCCGATTATATAGCTCATGACCAAGAAAGCAATATTGATCCAGAAAATAACATCTATAATCATATCTTCCAAAACTATGACTATTTTTCTGAACAGAAATTTAACGAAATTCTCAATAGGTCACATTGTGTTTGGGGTAGAAATATATCCTTCGTTCGTTTTAACTCGCGCAGTTTGAATGCACATTTTGAAAACATTTGTAATTATTTAGAATCTCTTAATATTGATTTCGACATTATTGCTATTTCTGAGACATGGGCTTAATCCGATCAGACTTCCGGTTTAAACTACCAGGTTATACATCTTTTCATCGTAAGGGATTACAAACAAAATGGTGGTGTGACACTATACGTCAACAATTATCTCGATTGTTCTATTATATCGAATAAATCAAGGGTTATAAAGGTTGTGTTTGAAAGTGTTACTATTGAGTTAAAATTAACCAACAATAGACGTGTGGTCATTGCTTGCGTACACATAGCACCTGGGTCTGACGTAACTTTATTTTGTGACACCATTGAGCGCCTATTTAATCAAACTGCTATTAAGAAAGCTATATTCAGTTGTGGCGATTTCAATATAGATTTATTAAAACATGACTCGCACGGTGGTACAAAATATTTCGTAGATTTGATGTTCAGTCTTGGTATATACCCAATAATTACTAACCCTACAACAAATTCGAATGTGTTCGCACCACTTATTGATAATATATTTACCAATGATATTGATGGCGATATTACGAGTGGTTTATTTGTTACTGACATAAGCGATCATTTGCCCGTGTTTGCTATTTGTAAGTATGACGGTAACCGACGTAGTTGCCCTGCAAAATACCAACGTCAAACAAGCACTGATGATGCCAATGCATTAGAAACCGCGTTGAACGCGCATTCGTGGGACACGGTGCTTAGTCACACATATATTAATGAGGCATACAGCGGTTTTCATAGCGATAATGCGATGTATAATAAACATTGTTCGCTTCGTCGAGTTATTAATAACAATACGATTGAACAAAAACCCTTGGCTCAAGAACGGTCTCAAAAATGCATGTAGGAAAAAATAAATTATACAAACATTTTCTTTGCAATAGAAGCAGATATAGAATGAAGGAATAAATCGTACAAGAATAAACTAACAATCGTTATATGATTCGTTACATTAGATTGTTATAGTAAGTTATTGTCAGAGCACCGGGACAACTTATCGGGGACACGGAAAATATTACTTAAAATCATGGGGAAATTTCTACTTGAATGCAGTTATCCTGTACAATTTGATGACAATGGTATTATTTATTATCAGTGACGGGCTGCAGTAACAAACACGTTTAATGAGTATTTTACAAGCATTGGACCAGAGCAAGATAAACAAATTGAAATTCATCCAGGAGTGTCAATTCTGGATTACATGGGCAAACGCAATGAATGTTCTATATTTTGACACCAACCGATAAGGAAGAGGATATACGCACCGTTAATAAATGCGGTAATACATTTTAGGCATTTATGATGAATCTCGTTAAAAATGTAATCGAAAGTGTTGCCGATCCGATGACGCTTATATATGTAATCTGTCATTTAACGATAAAAACAGCTAAAGTAATACCTGTTTATAAATCTGGTGAAAAACATTTATGTACCAACTACAGGCCGAGTTCACTTTTAATTTTTTTTTTAAATATTGAGAAACTTTACTTCTCGACTTGAAGGTTTTATGAAACCTTGTACTATCCTAAACGCATGCCAAAATATGGGTTTACAGAAGGCGTGTCAACTTCGCACGCCTTGATTGAATTGTGCGTTAGGTGTATTTACAGATCATAAGAAAGCGTTTGATATGTCGACCACCAACTGTTGTGTAAAACACTCGATCTTTATGGCATTCGTGGAAACGCGTATAATTGGATTAGTAGTTACTTGCATAATCGTAGCCAATTTGTAAACATTGATGGCTACAGCTCAGACACATAAAGAATAACATGTTGAGTTCCACAGGGGTCTATACTTGGTCACTAGCTGTTTATTCTGTATATCAACTACATGTGCAATGTGTCTAAGCCGGTCATTGCTGATGACACGAACATTTTATGTTCAGTCAATAATATGAACAAATTGAAAATATTGAACAAATACAACGAACTGTAACAATTGCAATTGTGGTTCTCAATCAACATATTGTCTCTTAATATAGCAAAGACCAATTACACACATGTTATTTTCCGGTTGTGCACAATTGTCTGATGTAAGTATCAAGATAAAAATACACATATATTAAGAGTACGATTTGCCCAATTTCTAGGCGTTCTTTTCGACGAATTATTGTACTGGAAAGACGACATCAGTCGAGTAAAGACCACAACACCAATAAGTGTTGGTATTATGTATAGTTGCAGTAAAGTAATCGACCGCCATTCAGTATTCTCAAGCTACGCTTTTTTCCACACCATGGTGGCTCATGAAGCATTCAGTGGCGTGATTACTAGTTATAAATAAGTAGCACCATCATATATAAATGCGCTGGTATAACCACTGTAAGGTATTTACGTTCTTAATCGTAGATGTCTTTACATCAAAGAAAAATTGAGAAAATAGTTGCGAACATACAATTGGGATTTTTTTTATAAGAACAATCCTGCAACAGAAGCGACATGGAGAAACGTGACACAGCTTATCTATGTTTTCGCAGTCTTCGGTGGAATACCCGAATGTTAACATCTGAACTTGAATGTTCTGTGGTGAATCACCGTATGCCTTCAATGTGACACCTTGCAGTTGGTGTATCACATTTCCAGATAAAGAGCATTTGTCACGCCAAAACATTCCGCACCAGAGGCTGCCCTAGTTACTTGTAGACAAAAACACTGCATGCGGTTAGCCCGTATTTATTTGAATGACACACGAGTCGTCGAGTGATTGTAGTGGTTGACAGAGAATACGTCTAGACATTGTCAGCAACGACTGCGGAATGCCAATGGTGAAACTCTTTCTGTTGCACCGCCACAAAACCAACAAACAATGGTGAACATACTGCATTGTTCGTTAGTGTAACCTTCTGTTGCACCGCCACAGAACCAACAAACAATGCGAATGGCGGAATTAGGATGTGAATGATCTGTTCGATTTTCAAGTTAGGAAGTTATTGCAATGCACGGGTATGATATACTACCATGGTATGAACCAAACCGTATTTTTATTTCCTGATGCGCATCAGACGATTGAAAATACTTCGGGTTTGCTTTAGCCGATATAAGGAATTCTCGTCGAGAATCAAGCCCAAAGTTATTAAGTTTAATGATCGGAAATCGATTGTACGGTGAGTTAGGATATGATTTGATAAATATTTGTACTAACTGAACTGAAATGTTAAACAATTGAGAGTAGAGTCTAAGCATTTGGCAACGCAAGAGAGACTAATGTAAGATATGTAACCAAATCTGTTAGTAAGGTAAGATGATGGCAGCAGATATCAAAAAAGTCAGTACGTTTTATTTTTAAAATGGTAGTACTGATCACGATTTCAACAATATGTGCTTGTTGATGTCTCCCCATGCATGTTAGGGCACTGTGTCTCTTCTAGTCACACGAAAGACAAAACAATGGAGAACACCTAACATGTTTTTTAAGTTACGGTTCCACGTTCAAAAATATCGACATGTATTTGGATATTTTGGACTTAAAATACTTTGCTTAAAATTAAATAGGCGTAGCAGTAATATTCTCAAACAAGTAAGGGTTTAAAACTGCCTCTTACTTTTTCACCAGCGGTGAAAAATTCCTTTACCATGGAAACCAGTGTTTTTGTAATAGTTATTTTATCACATATACCACAGTTGAATTCCCGAGTTTATGCGCTTTCTAAAATACATAGCTTTGCGTATGTGACACGTGTACCCATAGCAAGCATCCGACGTCGACCCCCCCTTATTTATGCACAAACAACCTGTACTCTAACCTTAAGTAACATGAACTATACTAGAGAAGATTCTGTAGTAAATGAACAAGGAATACTGTCTCGGTCAAATGAACGTCACGCGTGACGGCTACGGTTCGACGAACAGAATGATTGCCGTAATAACAGTGGTGACATTGATCTGATCTCCCGCCTTCTTTACGAAATGACTGAGGCAGGCAAACACTGATATTGATATTTGCACCTCTGGAAAAGAGTGTTATATACATTATGTTTGACGAGTTTTGCACGTAAACTCTTGAATACTACAGTTGATCCTTTTTTAGTAGAATGCTGGGCTGGAGGTCCCGTTGTTTTGGATATATTAGTACCATTGTAGAGCAGTTGTGTGGATACATAACATGTGTTTTGAGTTGTACATTTTTTGCTAGCTTATCCATTTTTTATACATCGGAAGTGGAGCTCGGTGTCGTAGTAATTGGAGTATCGCACTCATGATTGAGATATTCCAGGTTAGAAACCTGGATAATTTCAGTGGTGGATATGTCTGTACATCATATTTTTTATAGTCTTCGCACAATGAGTGCAGCGTGGCCAAATGCTATTTAGAGCAATCGGGATGGTATTCGAAATCAGTAGGTCTGTCAAGGATTATATATATATATATATATATATATATATATATATATATATAATCCTTGGCAGTACAGTATATATATATATATATACTGTACATATATCATATACTGTATATATATATATATATATATATATATATTATATGCATATTATGTGGTTTCATAAGTCACAATAGAACTGCAAATGTCAAAGCTTGTAAATGCGTGTGGGTAGACGGGGAGTGCAATCAACATTTGGAAGGTATCCAATATTCTGGTTCTAACAAGGAAGTGCTATTTAAGAATGTTTTGTTTTCAGTACGAATTGCTGCTTCGTGGAAAATTGCATCTCTCTCTCTCTCTCTCTCTCTCCTCTTCTCTCTCTCTCTCTCTCTCTCTCTCTCTCTCTCTCTCTCTCTCTCTCTCTCTCTCTCTCTCTCTCTCTCCTCTCTCTCTCTCTCTCTCTCTCTCTCTCTCTCTCTCTCTCTCTCTCTCTCTCTCTCTCTCTCTCTCTCTCTCTCTCTCTCTCTCTCTCTCTCTCTCTCTCTCTCTCTCTCTCTCTCTCTCTCTCTCTCTCTCTCTCTCTCTCTCTCTCTCTCTCTCTCTCCTCTCTCTCTCTCTCTCTCTCCTCTCTCTTCTCTCTCTCT
>CAXEFP010000271.1:5000-13044 GCA_963995525.1 Escarpia spicata | reverse complement strand
GGATAAATCCGGTTAAATCTTACTCAATCGTTCGTCAGTGTCGTCCGACTGCAGACTAACGTCATCACCAGGAGACAATGCGGAGGTCAAGCAGCCGGTTATTTGTCGTCGATGTCTCTAGCTCGATGGCAGTTTTATTGGCGTTGCTTCCGTTCTCTGGCCGGTCCGGGAGCCCATCAATCGCGGCTATCCGCTGCAGCTGGTCTCTGCCTCGACTCGATTAGTTTTCTTCTTTCGCGTTGTGCGCCATTGTCATCGTAGGATGTGTGACCAAGTCGTGTTCTGTCCCCGAGTCCCCGTCACCAGATCGGCCCGTTCTCGCGCTTCAAGACGCCCATTAGTCAGTGCCTGTCGGGCGTCAAACATCCCGAAGTCGTGCATGGTCGGAAAGGTCAATTCAAGGATCGAATGAGCGTGTGTTTGATGCGGAGTTGGCATAAAGTTATGTTTGTGTCAGCTGGATAAAGAAAATGTTGTTTGTTGAGTTTTTAGACTGAACCGAAGACGCTGGATAGGTAAATACTTAGTCTGGTGTTGGCCGAATTCAGTAATTTTGTTGTTTGTCATGTTTAACCCTTTATTGGATGAATTACTTCAACTTTATCAAATACAACAATATTTCGCAACATACGTTATGATGGTGTATTCAACAAACTATGTGTAGAAAAAGACATAAAATAGATACGTGTATACACTACGTTGGTGTGGCAGCAATGCTCGTGTGTCGATTGCTGTTTTTAAAGTACGGCATATATAACATAACATAACATAACATAACATTTATTTGACCCCATATAGGTACACAATTAATTGGTTTTTGAACATCACTTATGCTGTAATAAATAACAAATATAAACATTATGCAGACATACATAAACGTATATCATTATATGTTCAACATACTATTCGGAAAATACATACAAACGCATGTACAGCTATTATGGTATTGGTGTACCATAGATATTAATCATATAGCTTATTCAATCGGGGTCGGTGACTCCTATTAAGACACAATTGTCGCTATCATAGGAGCCACCCTATTTACGTGATAATTTATGTGGTCATTTTACAAGGTGTCTATCTCATATACGTTTTTTTGGGAGTGCTTGTTTTATGTGAGAATGTAAGTTTGTATGTGTGCTGGTTGCCTGAAGCTAGCATCAAATGTATTGTATTTAATGGTTCTGTTGACATGTGTAGCAATTTGATAGACTGCATGAATCATTATATTTGTGTAACAAGTATGTTTTTATATAAAATTAGAAGCCTCGCAAACTGTGAGTATATATTTTGTCTTTGATTATATCGGGGGTGTCATTTATAGCATGTGGTAGGCTGTATTTGAGACATTTCATTGCAAATTCATGCTTAGTTCTAAAAGTATGTATATAATTTTTTTCACGAGTATTATAATTATGTATGTTTACACTTGGGATAATTTGCCATTTAAGTAAATAAGGAGGTAACATTTTATGGATGTATTTAAAGTAAAATTTTAATTCATGTAACTTTAATATGTCTTCTACTTTTAGTAGTTGAAGTTTTTTTTTAAGTGGTTCCGTGTGTGAGTTGTATTTGTTTAAGGTTATTATTCGCACGGCTTTTTTTATATTTTTGTAATTCTATTTATTTGGTATCCCCAAACCATGGTACAATAATTGATATGAGATAATATTAATGTGTTATATAACAACACTTTTATATCTAAAGGTAATACATATTTCAATCTGTTTATTATGCCAATTGTTTTGGAGCACTTATTTGAAATTTTCTCAGTGTGTTTTTTCCAATTTAGGTTAATGTCTAAAGTCAATCCTAGAAAGTTAAATTCATCTACTCTTTAAATATTTATATTATCTATTTTAAGCGTAAGAGTCTGCGTGCGTTTATTAGGCATATGAAAAATCATGTATTTTGATTTGTTTTTATTTAAAGATAATTTATTTATGTTTAGCCATTCATTAACTTTAAAAAGTTCTTAATTTATTAATGATTCTGTCCTTTTGTTGCGTGTGTTGTTGTTGTTGTTAAGACATTTTAAAGAGCTAGATAATGTGGTGTCATCAGCGTACATGACGAAATTAAATAATTGACTAGCTTGTGAGAAATCATTTATGTAAATGATAAATAATAGTGGTCCAAGGATTGAACCTTGTGGGACGCCGATTGTTATAGGTAAGATGTCTGAATTTATTTGTTCAAATTCAGTGTATTGTTTCCTGTTTTGTAAGTAACTTCTGAATAACTGCAAAGTTGAACCATTTAGGCCATAGTAAGTTAATTTGTTAAGTAAAATGTTATGGTCAATAGTATCAAACGCCTTAGAAAGATCGAGAAATACATTAATTGGTTCATCATTATTATCCATTTGAGTTATAATTCTATCTATTAGCTCAAGCGCAGCAAATTTCGTTGAATATTTTGCTCTAAAACCATACTGATTATCAAATAAAGCTTCATATCATTGAAATATGAATATAATTGAATACAAATTAATTTCTCTAACACTTTAGAAATTGTGGTAAGAAGGGAAATTGGTCTGTAATTTTAAAATAAAGATGGAACGTCTTTCTTAAATATAGGAATAACTTTTGCAATTTTTAGTTTGTCTGGGAATATCCCGGATTTTAAAACTTGGTTTATTAACAGCTTTAATGATTTTATAATTGCAGGCTCAATTATCTTTAGCAATTTTGATGAAATGCCATCAAATCCAGAGCTGTTTTTTGTGGGAAGATTATTAATAGTTTTCCTAATAGTCTCTTCATCAACACTCTGAAACGTAAATACAGAATTAACGTTTTTGTTTAAATAATAACTATAGTTTTTGTTACCTTTATATTTAATACCTTGTGCGATGGTCTGACCTATATTTGTAAAATAATTATTAAATTTGTTTGCAATATCCTCTTTATCAGTTATTTTTGTACCATTTTCTATAAAAAAAATAATGGTAATCTACGGTTTGTACGATTTTTTGAAAGAAATTCATTAATAACTTTCCAGGTATTTTTTATATCATATTTAAATCGATTAAATCTTTGTTCAAAATACACTTGTTTGGCTGCACGAATATTTTTCTTTAATATCGTATTATAAGTTTTTAGATTAATATTAATAGCTTCATAGCTTGTCGAATTTGGTTGTGTCAATTTTTATTGTTTATAGAGTTTGTCTCGATATTGAATAGATTTTAGCAATCCTTGTGTAATCCACGTTGATCTTTTATGTTTATATTTATTAAATTTCACCAGCTTAGTTTGCATATGCTTATTTTCTGCCCGTATCATTTCTTCGTAGATTACATCATAATTTAAATTTGTGTCTGCATTTATATTTTTATTTAGCTTATTGTAAATCTCATTTTTTTTTATTTCGTGTTTAACTTTATGCATTGCCTCTTCATTTAGCATATTTATTTTAACATATTTGCACTATAGACTATGCACACAGCTTAGAACTGCTATGTTGCCTCAGGACACCAGTGTCCAATAAAGGTTTAATACAGAATCAACGATGCGAGATTTATATATTCTTCTATAAGCCGAATGCAGCAACTTTACCGTTGTTCTTTCTTGTGAGCAACTGTATTGTTGATCATATTTAAGATTGAGTCAAAAATGCGAAAGGCCAAGCAAAACATAACAATATACATCAGTTTATTAAGCAGCCATACATTCCCGAAGCGTTAAGATCTTTTCTCGAAACATATTGAAAAAAGTTATATTTTAAAGTATGTAAACACTGTTTTGGGTGAACGTTGTTGGACTACATCTGTTGAACCCAAAGCTAACCAACTCTCTTGAACCCGGTTTTGCGAAGTCGACGAAACTCACGGAATGCACCTTTACTCTAAACAACATACAGTTTTAACAAGATTTAACAAGATTTAACAAGATTGCCACCCAGAGAATTAACTCTAGGTAGCAGGTGGACAAGGAAGCCCTTGGCTTATCGAGAGTCCGACCCTTTTATCTATGTGTATCCCGCCCGTCTGAGGTATGTGTCGATTTTATTTTTAAACATATTCACGCTACTAGCACCCACACAATCAGCAGGTAATCTGTTCCATTCATTTACAGTCCTTTGTGAAAATGAAAACTTTCTTATAACCAATTTACTCTGCTCCTTTGCTAATGCAAGATCATGTCCTCTAGTCCTTCTATCTTTCTTAACTGAGAAAAACATATTTCTATCAATATTTTCATAACCCTTCAATATTTTAAACACTTCTATCTGATCTCCTCTCAATCTCCTGGTCTCTAGTGTTGTTAAACCGCATTTTTTTAGGCGTATTTCGTAACTAAGATCCCTCAGATTTTGTATCATTTTAGTTGCTCTCCTCTGCACTCTTTCTAGCATATCTATGTCCTTCCTGCGATATGGCCTCCACGCTTGAATACAATATTCTAAATGAGGCCTAACTATTGTTTTGTACAGCGGTATTATTAGCTCTTTTTCCTTATACGTTATGTTTCGCCTAATTAATCCAAGGATTTGATTTCCCTTTGAAGCTGCAATTCCGCACTGCTCTGAAATCTTCATATCAGCACTAACGGTTAACCCTAAGTCCTTTTCTTTTACAGTAGTACTTAGTACAGTACCCCCCATTGTATATTCTACTTCTTCGTTCCCATGTCCTATGTGGAGGCATTTACATTTCCCAAAATTGAACATAATTTGCCACTTTTCAGACCATTTGATCAACCTGTCAAGATCATCTTGTAAATGCTGTCTATCTCCATCACTTTTAATCCTTCTAAACACTTTTGTATCATCCGCAAATTTCAACACCTTGCTTGTTATTTCATCATCCAAATCGTTGATGTATATTAAGAATTATATAGGACCTAATACTGATCCCTGTGGTACCCCACTCAATACCGATTTCCAGTTTGAAGCCTCCCCATCAACTACTACACGTTGTCTTCTGTCAATCAGCCATTGTTCTATCCAGTTTATTATACCATTTCCTATGCCATGGGCCTTTAGTTTAAGCAGTAATCTTTGATGTGGTACTTTGTCAAAAGCTTTTTGAAAATCTAAGTAGACGATATCTACTGTTGATCCCTCATCTACCCACTTAGTGATGTCTTCCAAAAAACATAACATATTTGTTAAGCATGACCTCGCTTTAAAAAATGGTTTATCAAGTTTTGTTTAACAAGAAAATCCACCATGTGATCTTTAATTAGTCTTTTTAATAATTTACAAATCACTGAAGTTAAACTCACTGGTCTATAGTTCTCTGACTTGTTTCTCGAACCTTTTTTAAATAACGGTATAATGTTTGCTTCTTTCCATTCTAAAGGAACCAGTCCCTCTTCTAGTGATAAGTTGAAAACTGTTGCAAGTGGTATGCTAATTTGTTCTACAATTTCCAATAGTAGTTTGGGTGGAATACCATCCACTCCAGGTGATTTTTATCCTTCATAGCCCTTATTTTCTTAGCTACCATTTCCGGGGTTACAATTAATTGTCCTAAATAGTTGGTACACCGTGCAGAGGTGCATATTAGTTCAATCTCTTTGATGTCAGTGAAACAACAACGATGACTCTGCGGGGTATCTGCTTTCTAAACAACGAAACTATGTCCGTCAATATGTAACTCCGGTATTGCCTATTTCCTCAGCTGGTACCAGCGGTCACCGCTGAGAGAATTTCGAACACTTTTCCGCTCCGTAATTAGGTTAGTTCTATTCTTTAAAATAGTACGTTTCTTTTTGTTGCAACGGAAACGTGAAACAGCGAACTGTACTTTGATGTAACTCGGGTGATTCGTGCATTGAAAACCCGCAAGGCCTTAGTGGGAACGCGTGTAATAATAACAAAATGGCATGAAGCGCAAAAATTTGAATAAAGAATAGGAAGTCGTATCCTTTTAAGCATCTAGCATTGCATCCTTCTGTCGTATCTTTGTAAGTTATCGTTTATATATCTAGATTACATCATCTGTCTTTTGTTAACAAATTAAAATTAATAATGTAGGGAAACCCACAAGTAGTATTCATATTCATTATTGGATGCCCTTATCTCCGTAGATGTAGTTGCCTAATTCTACCGGTACCTGTTGCTTATACGTATGTTGGCGTGCCACTTGTCGAGACTTGACCGGACTATAAGTTACCAAACTAACGATACATAGAGTGAACAACTTATTGCAGAAACTGTCCAATAACGGCTTATTTGTGTTGGCTGTAAAACGCGAAACAACCAGCGCCTGTCTGTCTAATACGACATCAAACGGACGCGTTTATGTCCGCTAGCGAGCTCTAATATGCGATCGATGAAGATGTCGTCGATAAAGCGAGATTTTATGGAATCTTGAAGTCCTTGTCTGTCAACCGTGCGTGCAGAAGAATCTCTTGCATTCGTCGGAAATGTCGCATTCGAAGACAATAAAATTGTTCAATAGCAAAAATAATCGGAATAGGAAGTGGCCAGTAAAACATTCGTGCAGAGTGTTGTATCGTTTGTTGTCGAGAACTAGGTATTGCATTGCGAATGTACCAGACAGGTTCAATATAAGGGCCTGAATGTGGATGGAATTGATAAAAAGCTGCCTATAACGAATAAAAATGGCGATGTTGTAGTGAGACGGAAGGATGGAAAGACAAAATATATATTTTAAAGACAGAAATGAATTAAGTTGGTCGCATCCGACGCAGCAGTTGAAGGTATAATGCAAGGAAAGCATGGCTGGGAAGTAAAGGAATAGGTTTGTTTTAAAGTGAAAGAGAGAGAGTGTGTATGTGTGAGCGTGCGTGCGTGCGTGTGTGTGTGTGTGTGTGTGTGTGTGTGTGTGTGTGTGTGTGTGTGTGTGTGTGTGTGTGTGTGTGTGTGTGTGTGTGTGTGTGTGTGTGTGTGTGTGTGTGTGTGTGTGTGCATGCATGAGTGTGTGTATGTATGTGTTTGTGTGTGTGTGTGTGCGTGTGTGTGTGTGTGTGTGTGTGTGTGTGTGTGTGTGTGTGTGTGTGTGTGTGTGTGTGTGTGTGTGTGTGTGTGTGTGTGTGTGTGTGTGTGTGTGTGTGTGTGTGTGTGTGTGTGTGTGTGTGTGTGTGTGTGTGTGTGTGTGTGTGTGTGTGTGTGTGTGTGTGTGTGTGTGTGTGTGTGTGTGTGTCTGTGTGTGTGTGTGTCTGTGTGTGTGTGTGTCTGTGTGTGGTGTGTGTGTGTGTGTGTGTGTGTGTGGTGTGTCTGTGTGTGTGTGTCTGTGTGTGTGGTGTGTGTGTGTGTGTGTGTGTGTGTGTGTGGTGTGTGTGCGTGTGTGTGTGTGTGTGTGTGGTGTGTGTGTGTGTGTGTGTGTGGTGTGTGTGTGTGTGTGTGTGTGTGTGTGTGTGTGTGTGTGTGTGTGTGTGTGTGTGTGTGTGTGTGTGTGTGTGTGTGTGTGTGTGTGTGTGTGTGTGTGTGTGTGTGTGTGTGTGTGTGTGTGTGTGTGTGTGTGTGTGTGTGTGTGTGTGTGTGTGTGTGTGTGTGTGTGTGTGTGTGTGTGTGTGTGTATGTGTGTGTGTGGTCAACAACCCCATTGCTTAGAGGATTGTCTGCCAATTGAGCTTACACATTGTAAGTACATGTAATTCAGAAATAATAAGAGAGAGACAGACAGACAGACAGACAGACAGAATTGGGGGAGGGAGGAAGAGAGTGGGGGGGAGAAATTGAGTGAGTGGGTGAGTGGATGAGTGAGTGAGTGAGTGAGTGAATGAGTGACAGAAGAAAAAATATATATAATATAAAGAGATGGTAATAATGAGGCGGATAAAACAGCGAGGGAGAATAGGAGCCCCAGAGCTTGCGAACTAGAGCCAGATCAACGTGTCCTTTAATAGGAGTGGCGCGATTCCGCTAAGCCCTTTCCGAAGCATCACCTCTGGTCGGACCTCGCAGTAATCTGCCCCATAGCTTCTCATGCCGTATCGCCAAGCCCACGCCCGTAGGCTTCGCGACAACGCCTCGTCGAGCCTATGACCGGCCTACCGCGGCTAATCAACTGTCATTGACCAGTCTGCTGCTGTCTGCTGAGTCTAGGTCCAGCACAGTTTATCTT
>CAXEFP010000270.1:60000-94853 GCA_963995525.1 Escarpia spicata | reverse complement strand
CAACTGACGATGATGTGTCAGCAGTATCGTATCAAGGCAATGAGCTTCGACATGTTCTTGACATTGACATTACCGCACCTAACCGACTTCCAACGACTCGTTGTTAACATAAATACTGATTTAATCAAATGATGCGAAGAAGACGCTCCTTCAAAGAAATACACCGATAGACCTACTAATGACCTGTCATATTATATAACACACAACATAAGCTCCGGTCTAAAGACACACACAACTAAATGTTGACTACAATGCCGTAATTACCTTCTTTTTACAACGTGCAGACTAGGTTTATTTTATAGATAAACGATTGCAACAAATAAACACCATTTGTCGCTGGTAGAGACCAGACAGCCGTTCATTCAGCGCTTGGCGTCTGGCCACCGATGGGGTGATATGTGGATCGCACACGCACGCATTCACCGATGCAAATTCCTGCGCCAACGCATGCAAACATAGTTGGCTCTTTTACAGAGAGTCCAAGTGTCACCATTAGGTCTGATCTAGAGAAGGCATCCAAGCGTATGCAGCGGCTCTCATAAACTACGTTTTAAGATAACCCTGCATGGTATATTACAAACAATTAAATAAAGATTCATATTTAGTGTTCTTCTAATGAAACAAAACAATCTTCGGCGTACGTGCGTTTATATATTAATGCATGTCCTGTGCGTGTGCGTGTGCGTGTGCTTGCGCGTGCGCGTGTCGACTAGCCTTTAACCTTAGGCTGTTGCGTTCCGTTCTAAAGATAATGGTGTCACAAAATGTTACTATTCTATTTCTTTTACAACTGCGATCAAGCTGATTGCCAGGAACCTCGTCGATCCTAGAATTTCCTGGTAAACACCTGGGCTGCGCCTAGACATGTACGTGCACGCACGCCGTCGTGTGCAATTAATACACAACCTACACATATCGAGTTTTAATGTATTCCTTAGGACAACTTACGTGGTATGTCCACAGTATTCGAAGAAAGGTCGTAATTGCGAGTACTAGAGGAAAACACTGAAAAAGATTAGAATAAAAGACGACCAGTCAATGTCAAGACTGCTCAGATAGGACATTTAACTCGGATAGTTAATTTATATATTTCAGTAACCCTCATTAAATAGTTTACGGCTCAAATTAATTAATAATTACATGGCACATTTGAATAACTTAAACTAACAATTAACTAATGTAAGTTTATAAAACGAAATATAACACCGATTACTTTCACGTGTATCCTGTCGTAATTGTTTATAAATGCGTCTTATGTGCATATTAAGGAAAGCCAGTTAGAATATATACTTATATTTTATGCACAAATGGCACATTACTTTAGATGGTCGTTACGGTTATAGTGGAATCTTATTTCAATTGGCACATTTTAGCGAGACGCCTTTACACATGAATGTATAATTGTTGGAATAGTTATTGATTCTAAATTCTACGCATTACGATAAGATATTCATCTGACTTCAATTTAGGAATGACGGAATATTGAGCAACACTAAGTGTGGAAGCTCCGGCCTGGTGCTGTAGTGAACAAGGTAATTCAATGTTCTGAGGTATCAAGGTCACCAGGTGTGAACGATTGATTGGTTGTTTCGCAATCATGGACTGTTCTGTATTGGGTTGTGCGTCTAGAATGACTTACTGCCACAGGTATTATCGTAGTTAGCAGTATCAGTTGTTGAAGAAGTAAACAAACATTGTTTGTGTACTATGTAACTTTTAAACCGGATTTGGACATAAAATTGCTCGCAACGTCACGCGTTCTTATTCCACACTACGTAACTGTTGTAATGTGGAGTTGGACCGCTTAAGGCCCGGATGCGCTGCGGGTTGAGTCGGTGTCTGTCGGTTAGGGTATCCACACATCAGATTGTAATCGGGGCTAGTCTGCGTCAGTCTGACGTAATCCAAAAGTTTAAGCGATATTGACATCCCGCTGATTTCGAGTCTAATTGTGTCAGTCGGTGTAGTAGATACACTGCAGTCGGGGTGAGTCTGGACTAGTCTGATCTGGTCTGGTCAGGTAGGGTCGGGCGAAAGGTGTCAGTATATCAAGGGCTTTAGGTAAACCGGTTTAACTTGGTGTAAACACAACTTAAATCAATAAAACTTGTGCGACATTTACAAACGGTATTCAACCATTCTTAAACATAAATGGAGTGCAGTTGTACGTAAAATGTGAAGTTCACGTCCATCGATAGGCCATAGTCGTGATAGTGTAGAATTGTCAAATAACATTAGTATTGCTTTGCTAATGGCATAAGTATATTGTGTCTACTTCAAATGCATGACGCAGGGCATATTTTCACGAAATATTTGCCGCGCATGCGTGTTTCGTGAGATTATTAATTTAAGTTTTAAGTGTTACGCGTACATTACGTTTTACTTTCTGAACAACTTATTTATCATAATAAAAGTTGAGAATCTTGACATATATGGGGGATTTTGAAAAAATATAGGTTTTCCGTCCTATTCTAAGGGTCGTAGACTAATCCCTGAAAGTCTGGCGCTCGAAGTTCAAGCTGTCTAAGAGTAAAACGTTAACCTACCCGCATACACAAGCTTGATTATAAGTAGATATTTCTTCTGCATCAGTTGTTACTGTGTCAGTTGCTGCTTTATCAGTTGCTACCGTATATGTTGCAACTGCATTGGTTGCTACTGTGTCAGTTGTTATGGCACATTTTGCTACTGTGCTACTGTATCAGTTGCTACTGATACGTTGCTACTGCTCTGGTTGCTACGGTGTCACTTGCTTCTGTATCAACAGGTACTGCATACTTCTTCTCCCCAACCCTCAAACTCTTTCTCCCCCCTCTGCCCTGTATACTGACCCCTCTACCCTCCCCTCTTGTAATTAATGCTGTATTATGGTAATTTTTTTACTGATTCTCGAAATGGATACTAAGTTAATGACATTATAAAATTACATGTACCTGACATTTTTGCACTCAGGGAGGTTGATCTGCGGTTGGAAATGTATCGTCGCTAACCGGCCGTATCTTCACTTCAGCTCTTCATCCTTCTCCACTGGCTCGGCTGCTCGACTGTAACATTGGAAGAAGGGGGGGGGGGGGGGGGCGCCACGTCGCCGTAATTTCAGCTTATTGTAACCTGAATGGGGGGCACCTGTACAATGGTCTAGGGGCAGGGTCACATGGGCCCATTCAAAAAGACAAGTGCCCCCAGGCCCCCTAGACACGCCTATGGATATCTTTTGTTTTTGTTATCCCTATTTACTTCATCATTATTAATTTTATCATTTATCACAAGTTAACTTCTTGAAGACATAGGTCGCCAAGCAAGTAACGTGACCTGGATTTGGGTCGCCACCAAAAAAGGCTATGTACCGCTGATCTAAACGTTAGGCGACTCGGGGCGTTCTTGCTTGCCTTACTGCTCTCCTAAGACTTCCAGTCTCCTCGCCGCCGTTCCAGCACACCACTCAACAAAATAGCATTTGTTAGATATATGTAAGTGGTGTTGCTGGTACACTTCTTTGCTGATAGCTTAATTAATTAAATATATGGTAAGTAACCAGAATCGGACACCATTTGTCGTGGATAAGCGACTGCGAAACAAAATTAATGGCGACATATGTAGTGTTATGTTATCCTCCAGGGGCGCCAAGAGTTATTTCGGTAACACTTACTAGTTTGGATTATAACTCATAAATTATTATTAATCACTCATTGCAAAGCCTATGGCTTGAATAGACGTTTGGACATACATCATTATTAGGCTGTATACACGAAAATAGCTTCCGACATCAATCTTAAGGGCCGAAACTATTGCTCACTATACGAAATGTAGATTAAGGGTTGTAAAGTGAATATCCCTGAAGTACGTTCGCTCTTTACGGATATTTCTGAGAACCCTATCCCCTTGTCAAGCTTCGTAACATCAGCATATCCAAACTGTTAAAATTACGTTCCTTTAACAAATTACATACAAAGCATAATAATTAGTATAGTTGTTGTATGTTTATATTGACGTGTTTTCTACACGTAAAATACATGATTGTGTAAAAGTAACAAAACGACATTGCACTGCTGGTTAAAAAAAATACTATTGGAACATTCCAAAAACTGTTTGATGCCAAGTTTTTGCCTGGATCCATTCTTTTTTGTTCTTCTTTTTTTGTATCCTGAGACTTTCTCTCCGCTTCTCTGAAAGCTTGAATGAAGGCGTCGATATTCATTTCCTGTTGCTCTCTCAGAACTTGGAAGCGGTTCTTGAGTTCTTGTTTGAAGACTCGCTTTACCCCAACATCTTTCAGTCTGGCAGAGTCAATCACTCTTCCCCTTTCCTGTCCTCTTCTTGCCTTGCGCAATTTCGGGGTGATGTTTCCTACAAGCAGGCTGTGGTCACTATCTACGTCAGCTCCTCTACACGCCTTGACATCTTGTAGAGAACTTCTCCATTTCCCATTGATGAGGATATGGTCGATCTGACTTTTGGTTACTCCACCTGGCGATGTCCACGTTGTCTTTGGGTTATCCTTGTGTTGAAACAATGTCCCTCCAACAATCATGCCATTTTCGTCACAAAAGTCTCATAGTCGCTCTCCGTTGACATTGCTATGTCCAAAACCATGTCTTCCTATAACACGTTCTCTGCCTCTGTTATTGCCTCCGACTCGGGCATTAAAGTCTACACTGATCAGCAGCATGTCATGCGCTCTTACTTCTTCTGCTAATGCCTGCAGTTGTTCATTGAAACTGTCTTTTTTATTTTCTTCTGCATCCTCAGTTGGTGCGTGCATACGATCACTCTTAGCTTGGTGTATTTTCCGTTGAATCTGGCCTTGAGAAGTCTTGGTCCAGATGGTTTCCATTCAGTCAATGCTTTTTCCAAGTTGTTGCTGATTTAAGGGCAACTCCTTGTGTGTGGTGGTCATCTGGTCGTCCAGAAAAGAGTACGGTGTGGCCTGACGCTAATTTCCTCTTTCCAGCTCCTTCACCACCTCAGCGAGCTTGCTGGTCTCGTACAGTGTGCGCACATTCTAACATGCTACTCTAGTTATCCTCCTCGGCTTCAGGGAATCCACCATCGGTCCGCCAGTTCCCTGCTGGGTTTGGCTGTAACCCGTCATCTGTCCGGTGTCCTGTCATGTTTCATCCCTGTCACCACAAATGGTTTGTGCTCTGGTATTAGTTTCCGTGACAATGCGTTTTTACGAGATAGGGTTGTTAGCCCCACGCTCAACCATCCTTCTTTACCCGGGCTTGGGGCCGGCAAGTGTTTCCGATAGAAACCCCAGGCGAAGTTTTTGCTTAGCCTTGACAGTGTTTATTTTTCTTCACTAGATTCGCCTCTGACATAACATTTCATGTAAAAATATCACACTAACATTGCTTTCCTGTTCAAGCAAATTTACACTGGAGTTTTGTCAAATAATATAACGTTTTTACCTAATTGAAGCATGGCTGAATGCTTCCCAGAGAAGTCGACATGGTGTTGAAATGAACATGTCTGCCAGGGAATTAAGTGTAAAGTGCTTTGAGCAGTCCTAAGCATTCAATACAGCTATATGCAAGAAGATACCTTTTTCATACCGTCATGTAAAATTTGATAGCAAACTGCACTGGCATGGGTCTCGACTTACAAACTGGGTCGGCATTCTCAGTCAGGGTTTACGTTTCGCCCCTTCCGAGGCACCCTCCACAGGATACATGGTACACAGCAGTTATATTTTGACATATCTTGTATACTTTGATTAATCATTCTTGAGGTTACCCAAATGTACAGGAGTATGAACGTTTTGTAGTAAAATTTAATGATTCAATAATACATAATACTTTCTTGAGAGTAACTATAGCTGTGATAACAGACGTGTCATTAGTTTGCCGTATTTTAACAAATGTTTCTTATATTAGTTATGTTAAAGCAATTTAATATCTTAAAGTTACATCCCGCTTGATAACATGCCGCAATTTTGGATGTTTTTATTTTCTTGCCGTTGATAATTTGAAGTGTTTGCCATGCTGATTTATTTTATTGTGTTTTTTTTAAAGGTGGTTATTATGTTGCAGTTTGGGAAGGGTGTGTACTTTGTGGACATGTCCAGTAAGGGTGTCAACTATCGTTTCCCGTCACGTACGAAACAGACTGCGTTCATTCTCTTGTGTGAGGTGAGTGCTGTTAAACGGGTAATACGTCTCACTGGTGTTTCTTGGACATGAGCCAAACACAGCTGTCTGGGTCATGTTCCATCAAGGTCGTGTGATTTTGCTAGAAATGCATATCTTATAATTGCATCTTTCAACGTCCAGTTTATTTTCGTCGACGGACAATCTGAAACTAGTCAAATACCTGTATTTACAAACGCACAGCTTAGAAAACAGTAGACAATATGAGATCAAATGACTTCGTTTCTCAGAACATTGCTTTTTAAAAGTTTGATCCAATTTTTTCCATAAATAAAAAAACTACTGGAGATATTTCAACAAACAATGTTTTGTTTTAAAGCACATTTTTTGTGTAATCCAAAAAGGTACAACACTCAATTTCAAAATTTTCCTTGTAACTATTGCCCAAGAAAAAATACGACAGATAATGTAATAATGGAACTGACCACTGACGTAACATTTCATGTAAAATGTTACACTATTCATGTTCAAGCAAATGTTCGCTGCAATTTTGTAAACTAACGGAACATTCTACCTCATTGGAGCAACATACAATAAATCAATAACTACTGAAGATACTCCAACAACTGAGATACCAAGCGCCTGGGTGTTTCTCCCCAGAGCTCCCGTTGGAGATAAAGCCTCTAGCGGTGGACCCATCTTGTGGATAGTTAAGATACTAATATTGGCTGATTCCTTTATATCTGAGTTATGAATTGTTGGTATTTTCGACATGTGTTAACACTGAAAAAATTTTTGTTTTTCGCTATACAAGTTCGCCACCTGTGGACCTTCAAAACTGGCGGCACCTTGGACATCGTAGTTGTTTACTAATGATGAAGTTTGAGCTATTATTTCGTTGGGTGGGACAATTCTGACATTGAACTAAAGGTAAGATGACATTATGTTTAAAATGCAATTGAATTTGCATTATTAACTGAATTATTAGGTAAGTATTCTAACACTCTGTCGATTGCTCTAATGATTGACATTTGGTTGTTTCAGGTGTCTAGTAATCACAAAGTCAACATTGAAGTCAACGTGACACAAAAGCCATATGTAGGATGACAGCAACCAAGATAGAAATCTTACTAAGCTGTGTCTGCTGTCTACATTTATACAAAGTGAACTGATTTATATTGTTTCATGTCTACGCAAGGCATAACAAGTGTATATACACAGAAAAATGCATTTGATGTCAATAAAATGTATGACATTCTACTCTATAGTTGTCCAGAATATTATGTTTTTATGTTTGTCACCTATAAATAACAATATATATTTAACCAATCAACATCACAGCCACATTATTTTAAAGATAACTCAATGGGCATCACAATAAACACAACTGATAATTGTAGAAAATAAATAATTTTGAAGATACAGCTTAAAACCTGCAGGCACCCAGAAATATTAAGATCTGTGGAAGCAGCCTGGGGAACAGGGACACAAGCCAATTTAACTGGCCGGGGTCTAATGGGTTAAAGCTCATTAACTATGAAATTCAAAAAGGTACAAAACTAAATTTTACAATTTTGTGATTTAATACCCACTTTGCTGTGGCATGTCACTAACAAAAACATTTAACAAGATACTTCAATAGTTAGTTGTGTATCATTTACACAGTATCATGATTGTTAGAGTTTTCCTAAACATGTCATGTTCGTGTAATAGTTCTTTGATTACATAGGATAAAATGATGCATCAGTGATGTTAAATTTGTTATGTTGGACCATATTGTGCTAACAACGTATTTTAATTCTATGCAATTACTAGTCAAAGATCAACATGAGACATGATCACGATCGAACACACACGCGAACAAATACACATATATACAAGCATGTATGCAAACAGGTCACACGCACACGTACACAAATAAACACCCACACGCACGCACACACTCACGCGTACACACACTGTATTTATAACATAATTGTGGTTGAACTACAACAATCATGCTGCAGTTAGGTTAAAATTACATTAGTAAGAGTTACCCTTTACAGACTACCCCATTACACCTGTAACTGGGGTGTTATCGACTGTTTGCCCCTTTCCAGGTGTCCCAGGGGAAAGGAGAGGGAGTTGCTTGCGGCCGACTACAAGGCCGACAAACTTCCCGACGGAATGGATAGTGTCAAGGGTATGGGCTAGGTGGCACCAGACCCAGAAAAAACATATGATATGTAAGTATCTCATCTGCTGTTTCCGTAAATGCGAGCAGTTTGGATATGTTTAAACAGGAAACAAATATCTGAGGAACACAGTACAAACAAAATAGTAAACATGTACAAAATATTTGATTCTCATCAGGCCTGATGCTTGATAATCCAAAGCAGGTCTTTGTGCACGATGGAATTGTGACCAGTCCAATTTTTTTTTTAGTAGATACGCACATACAATGCAGTCCAAATGTGCACCAGCTATATTATTATATACAGAAATACCATGCATGCATACGTGGTACACTTATTTTCGTAGCATAATGGACGAAGTCAGTAACGAATAAGCTTCTTTTGCTCCTCAAACATCTACCCATCCGAATTGAAATAAATGCCGTCCAAAAACAGTATGTACCCATCCAAATGATGGGTGGAGCCAAAGAGTGGAAGGGTGGAGCCAAAGACTTTCTTTTCCACTGGCCATCTATGATTTTCTTTCTTTTAAAGACAATGCTGTTAAATCGTGTTGTTAACTCTCACTCTAACAAATATTGAGATCGGTAAATTAAGCAAAACATAAGTTTAACCATCGGAGTCTTTGTTTTGCTTTAAGAATATTGATTTGCAACACACATAAACTACACCCTTTACATTATACTGCAAGTGACAAGAGTTTCATTTTAGAGAGCAACAGAAAACTGAAATTAATTAACCGAGGCAAGGGTGACATTTTCCTCCGTTGTGTGGAAGTTCAGTGACTGTGCTGCCATCTACTGGTTAGTGGCAATATATTTCAGTCATGGTCGAAACATTACACACTAGGTAAACAAATAATATAAAGTGTAATTTGAATTACACGTTAAATGACTGCGACATAAAGTGTTTGTAAACTACTGCTTTGGAGAGAATTTGGTAGGGAATAATGGGACTTCTTATAACAGAGGTAAGTTGTAATGTGGTTTATTTAAGAGAAAACCTATTTACCCAAGCAACAGCATATGCATAGGACGGTGACAGATCACATATGCATAGGACGGTGACAGATCACATATGCATAGGACGGTGACAGATCACATATGCATAGGACGGTGACAGATCACATATGCGATGTCTTCACAAAATAATATGTTACTTATAGTGTGCCACTGGTACAACTTGCTCTGCTCTCCCCATAGTTCAAAATTGTTTCTAACAGCAATTTGAGGGGTTACTAGGGGGACGTGGAGGGAAGTTAGAACAAAACGGTGTCATTGTTAGATTACATTGTGACTTTCGATGGGAGGTTGCAACTTGCGAGTGTAATAATAAACATTGAAAGCAACCTCGTTAGCCGCAATACAGTGGAAGTTTGTTGCTTTCGGATTTTTTTGTAAAACGCTTTGAGCAGAACTAAGTACAAAACACAGCACCATATTAGACTTAATTACTAGTACTATTATTATGTAGCATTACGGATTACTTATCACAAACCGTCCAATAGTGTCAGGCACTCAGTGTTATCTACCAAGTAATATTCTGAATCAGTTAGATCTTGGCATACTGTTGTAGTTGTGAATACGCAGACTGTAACTGAAAACATGTTCACTTTAATAAACCACTGCAGAAGGTTTGCTACTGGTGATGTAGCTGTATTGCAATGTTTGCTACTAGTGAAGAAGCTGTATGGCAATGTTTGCTACTAGTGAAGAAGCTGTATGGCAATGTTTGCTACTAGTGATATAGCTGTATTGCAATGTTTGCTACAAGTGATGAAGCTGAATTGCAATGTTTGCTACTAGTAATGTAGCTGTATTGCAATGTTTCCTACTTGTGATGTAGTTGTATTGCAATGTTTGCTACTAGTGATGTAGCTGTATTGCAATGTTTGCTACTAGTGGTGAAGCTATATTGCAATGTTTGCTACTAGTGATGTAACTGTATTGCAATGTTTGCTACTAGTGATGAAGCTGTATTGCAATGTTTGCTACTAGTGATGTAGCTGTATTGCAATGTTTGCTACTAGTAATGAAGCCGTATTGCACTGATTGCTACTAGTGATGTAGCTGTATTGTACTGTTTGCTACTAGTGATGAAGCTGTATTGCAATGTTTGCTACTAGTCATGTAGCAGTATTGCAATGTTTGCTACTAGTGATGTAGCTGTATTGCAATGTTTGGTACTAGTGATGTAGCTGTATTGCAATGTTTGCTACTAGTGATGTACCTGTATTGCAATGTTTGCTACTAGTGTTGAAGCTGTATTGCAGTATTTGCTACTGTTGATGTAGCTGTATTGCAATGTTTGCTACTAGTGATGTAGCTGTATTGCAGTATCTTCATGAAAATGTTAATCAAGTTCGAAGGATAATTAAATAACAAATGTTCTCAATACTCAAAAAAAAAAATTGATTTACACCATCTGGCGCGCAGAGGAAGAGCAGTTCCTGTATTGCAATGTTTGCTACTAGTGATGAAGCTGTATTGCAATGTTTGCTACTAGTGAAGAAGCTGTATGGCAATGTTTGTTACTAGTGATATAGCTGTATTGCAATGTTTGCTACAAGTGATGAAGCTGTATTGCAATGTTTGCTACTAGTGCTGTAGCTGTATTGCACTGTTTGCTACTAGTGCTGTAGCTGTATTGCACTGTTTGCTACTAGTGATGTAGCTGTATTGCAATGTTTCCTACTTGTGATGTAGTTGTATTGCAATGTTTGCTACTAGTGATGTAGCTGTATTGCAATGTTTGCTACTAGTGGTGAAGCTATATTGCAATGTTTGCTACTAATGATATAACTGTATTGCAATGTTTGCTACTAGTGATGAAGCTGTATTGCACTGTTTGCTACTAGTGATGTAGCTGTATTGCAATGTTTGCTACTAGTGATGAAGCTGTATTGCACTGATTGCTACTAGTGATGTAGCTGTATTGTACTGTTTGCTACTAGTGTTGAAGCTGTATTGCAATGTTTGCTACTAGTGATGTAGCTGTATTGCACTGTTTGCTACTAGTGATGTAGCCGTATTGCAATGTTTCCTACTTGTGATGTAGCTGTATTGCAATGTTTGCTACTAGTGATGTAGCTGTATTGCAATGTTTGCTACCAGTGGTGAAGCTATATTGCAATGTTTGCTACTAGTGATGTAACTGTATTGCAATGTTTGCTACTAGTGATGAAGCTGTATTGCAATGTTTGCTACTAGTGATGTAGCTGTATTGCAATGTTTGCTACTAGTGATGAAGCTGTATTGCAATGTTTGCTACTAGTGATGTAGCTGTATTGCAATGTTTGCTACTAGTGGTGAAGCTGTATAGCAATGTTTGCTACGAATGATGTAGCTTTATTGCAATGTTTGCTACTAGTGATGTAGCTGTATTGCAATGTTTGCTACTAGTGGTGAAGCTGTATTGCAATGTTTGCTACTAGTGATGTAGCAGTATTGCAATGTTTGCTAGTAGTGATGTAGCTGTATTGCAATGTTTGCTACTAGTGATGTACCTGTATTGCAATGTTTGCTACTAGTGATGTACCTGTATTGCAATGTTTGCTACTAGTGTTGAAGCTGTATTGCAATATTTGCTACTGTTGATGTAGCTGTATTGCAATGTTTGCTACTAGTGATGTAGCTGTATTGCACTGATTGCTACTAGTGATGTAGCTGTATTGTACTGTTTGCTACTAGTGTTGAAGCTGTATTGCAATGTTTGCTACTAGTGATGTAGCTGTATTGCACTGTTTGCTACTAGTGATGTAGCCGAATTGCAATGTTTGCTACTTGTGATGTAGCTGTATTGCAATGTTTGCTACTAGTGATGTAGCTGTATTGCAATGTTTGCTACCAGTGGTGAAGCTATATTGCAATGTTTGCTACTAGTGATGTAACTGTATTGCAATGTTTGCTACTAGTGATGAAGCTGTATTGCAATGTTTGCTACTAGTGATGTAGCTGTATTGCAATGTTTGCTACTAGTGATGAAGCTGTATTGCAATGTTTGCTACTAGTGATGTAGCTGTATTGCAATGTTTGCTACTAGTGGTGAAGCTGTATAGCAATGTTTGCTACTAATGATGTAGCTTTATTGCAATGTTTGCTACTAGTGATGTAGCTGTATTGCAATGTTTGCTACTAGTGGTGAAGCTGTATTGCAATGTTTGCTACTAGTGATGTAGCAGTATTGCAATGTTTGCTACTAGTGATGTAGCTGTATTGCAATGTTTGCTACTAGTGATGTAGCTGTATTGCAATGTTTGCTACTAGTGGTGAAGCTGTATTGCAATGTTTGCTACTAGTGATGTAGCAGTATTGCAATGTTTGCTAGTAGTGATGTAGCTGTATTGCAATGTTTGCTACTAGTGATGTACCTGTATTGCAATGTTTGCTACTAGTGATGTACCTGTATTGCAATGTTTGCTAATAGTGTTGAAGCTGTATTGCAATATTTGCTACTGTTGATGTAGCTGTATTGCAATGTTTGCTACTAGTGATGTAGCTGTATTGCACTGATTGCTACTAGTGATGTAGCTGTATTGTACTGTTTGCTACTAGTGTTGAAGCTGTATTGCAATGTTTGCTACTAGTGATGTAGCTGTATTGCACTGTTTGCTACTAGTGATGTAGCCGTATTGCAATGTTTGCTACTTGTGATGTAGCTGTATTGCAATGTTTGCTACTAGTGATGTAGCTGTATTGCAATGTTTGCTACCAGTGGTGAAGCTATATTGCAATGTTTGCTACTAGTGATGTAACTGTATTGCAATGTTTGCTACTAGTGATGAAGCTGTATTGCAATGTTTGCTACTAGTGATGTAGCTGTATTGCAATGTTTGCTACTAGTGATGAAGCTGTATTGAAATGTTTGCTACTAGTGATGTAGCTGTATTGCAATGTTTGCTACTAGTGGTGAAGCTGTATAGCAATGTTTGCTACTAATGATGTAGCTTTATTGCAATGTTTGCTACTAGTGATGTAGCTGTATTGCAATGTTTGCTACTAGTGGTGAAGCTGTATTGCAATGTTTGCTACTAGTGGTGAAGCTGTATTGCAATGTTTGCTACTAGTGGTGTAGCAGTATTGCAATGTTTGCTACTAGTGATGTACCTGTATTGCAATGTTTGCTACTAGTGTTGAAGCTGTATTGCAATATTTGCTACTGTTGATGTTGCTGTATTGCAATGTTTGCTACTAGTGATGTAGCTGTATTGCAGTATCTTCATGAAAATGTTGAACAAGCTGGAAGAATAATTAGATAACAAATGTTCTCAATACTCAACTAAAAAAATTAGATTGACACCACCTGGCGCGTAGAGGAAGAGCAGTTCCCGATGATGGCTGCTGAAGGCGGTCGAAACGTCGATGTGAGTGGAATTTTCTAATTACGTGATAAGAACATTTTATTATTTAATGTATTGTGATGTTTGTTTCAGGGAAGACGGCACCGTGGTTCCCATCGGAAAGGGGGTAGATACAACGGTACGGAACCCGGACGGATTCATCCTCAACTACAATGAGTATGTAGTGTATGACACGAAACAGATCCGCATGCGATACCTGCTGAAGGTGAACTTTAAGTTCAAGTGATGATCACATGTGACGTGTTCGTGATGTGCATCAAGTCACCAGGGCCCATCGCACCACTGGTTTAATTACATAGCAAGTTGCATTGACTGATTGCAACATACCGCACAGCAAGTTTGGATGTTGTGAATGATGATGGTTTCATACTTGATGCATTCCTACCCACCATCTTGCCTTTTTGAAATGCTGACGGTGACAACATAGTTTCACTTGAAGTGGAGGTTCGTCAGTGCATTATTTTAAGATACATTTTAGTTTTGCATCATATGTCATGATTGTAAACGTAATCTATGTTTGTCAACTTCATTGATCTTGGAAGAACTACATTTGCTTGCTTCAGATATGAAACGTTCAGTTGTGTATCCTCACTTTTAAATTGTTTCCCTACGCTATTGTGCTCTGTACAGAAACATTGAAATCTGATTAGTGAGCTTACTATTGTAATATTATCCCTGTCGTATGCAATTATGGAATGTTAGTGTACCAATTTTGTCACTGTTAGATTATAATTTGTTTTTGTTGTAAAGTCTCTTTTATTTTTTAAGGTCTGTGCAAACGTACCTAGAAAGAAGACTGGTTACAATCGTAAGAATACATTTTTATATTTTTTTGTTAATTACCTGCTACTTTAGAACCAATTCTCTAATGCCCAGATAAACATTGTAACCGTGATTCCAGCCGATTGCTCATGATCTAATTTATTTCATTTTAAAATGTCTTGCTGACAGCTGCATCGGATCAGTTAGTAATTCGTTAGCGTGATTGTCATAAATTATCTGTAGTGTCGCCATTTTAAACAAGTTACTGTGATCTCAGCTATGTACATGCGCCACCCTTCATACTGAGGGGATCAACTTCACGCGTTACGTCTTACTCTTTACGCTTGGCTGTGCCATATTTACAGGATGTATTAAAATTGTCTTGCAAACCGTTAAGTGTTGTTTTGATTGATGTCCTGCACAGTAAGGAAGCTAGTGTGAAAGAATAATAGAATTGTAATAATGTTACTGTTTTAAGGAAGCAACTGAGACAAAGCTTAAAGATACGTCAGGACCTAGTCTCACTTAACCGACTCTCGCCTGGCTGCGTGACTTCGTTTTGATTGCTCACTGCCAGTTAGCACGTCTGTCCCCCAGAATGTTTATATATTATGTATGTTTTCGATAACGAAATGAAATAGTATTATACAAATAAAATTTCTCTTAAACTAAATTAACACAAACAGAAGTTTCGAGCACTCTACGAGATTGGAACCGAGGACCCTAAAAATAGTTGCTCCACACGCTACCGACTTAGCCACCACTTAGCACGCTTTGGTTGTACTTTGGCGACTACATATATTAGTTAGCAGTCCGACCGTTGCGCGCGTCATCGATTACACTTTGTTTAGTTAAATTTGTCCTTGTTTGGTATTTATATCATGCGTATTCACACTTAGTCTTTTGTTTCTGCTCGAGCATAAACAAAGAACGTCAATACGGAATCATTGATAGCCATGAGAGCTGCTGCCACCTAGTGAATATACATGTGATTAAAAGGCACTAAACTACGAAAAAAGTCTAATGTCGGTTTATTTTTCTGTGACATGTCTCAATATAAGTTTAATATTCAATAGTTGTTATAGTATAGTGTTATGTGATAAAAGTGTATCCTTATTTAATATTTTAGTTGGCCTGAGAGGCAATCATCATCTCTATCCGAATCTGGGGTAAAGCCACCTACCGGTAACATTGGCAGGAGCTTAATAATCCAGGTCGTAGTGAGGGGCCAACGCTGCCACCTGACTGAATAATCGAGGCTAGCTGTTTCTGGCAGGGTGCCAGCCGCCAAAACCCCCCGACGTGCCATTGTATAGAAACATTGCAACCGAACACAGAAATAGCGTATATGTTTCCCATGCAAGACATGTCGGATGATAGCCTAAGCGTAATGAGCCGCGTAATTGATTAAAGTGAGTTGTGTTGGGTTATCTGATTTTGATGTACAGTATTTGGAATAAAATATACACTGTCTTGCCCTAAAACATAATATAGGCCCTACACGTTCAAAACAACGTGCAGCGTCTTAGAAAATGGTATGCCATTTCTTTATAATCAGTTCAATTATGACTAGCAGGAAAACGGTTTTAATAGGTGAAGTGTCTCATGATGAATGAACAGATTCTTACAGTACCGAGAAATGATTTCTTGTTCTTTGGGGGTCCCCTTTAGACAACTACACTGGTGGTTTGCTTCCACCACTAAATTCCCACGGAATCACACACGTTACCTGACTATTTGCGACTCAGGAAACATTCAACCCAAAACTCAAGCGTTTTCCAGAATCTGTGAAAATGTTGCTCTTAAATCAATCGTACTAGGAAATATATCAAGGGTTATTATATATATATCACCCGGTGACATTTCCATCATCCCCGTTACGGAAAACAGTATCTAATTCAATGTGGCCTAACGTAGTATTGGAAATATAGTTGTAAGCAGTATACAGTTATGTATGCTAGTTCATATTTAAATAGCATCAGTGTACCCCTTTAATTGTGTGTAGTTGCTACATTTACTACAAATATGCTCTATATGAAATATTATTTTGATAGAGAGCTTTACATTTAGTTTTGTTCCTGTTAAAGCTTATACTCAATGAGATATAGCAACAGAAAATTGTTTATTACGTACCAGAAACGGTAAAGTGTTATACAATAGCATGAGCCATCAAATCACTGTTAAGCGATGTTGATCTTCCTCGTGTTCTCTCGTCAGAGACGGGAGGTCCCATTATTTGAGGGGAGACTATACCAATTCCCTCCTCTCTTTTTTTAAAGTCCGAACATTGCAGGACTTTGAGTCGCAGTTTAATGGGAGGCATCTTCTGACGTTTGCTACGTCGCAGTTCGTTGTGGGAGAACGATGGACTGTCTCGTTCAACGTGGCCAGTGTTGCTACCTTCCGCAGTATTGTGGATACGAACATCGTTCTCTCCCGAGTATACCGTGTCCGGTTTGATGTATCGGCGGTTGCGCCAGTATACACGACCACTGGGCAGTTTCACGTGATAGTTGCGGTGTCGGCCAATTCCGACGATCACGCCTACTTTATCCCACTTTTTGTAAGGGGATTTTGCAATCTTACTTGTGCGCCAATGCGTAGCTGTGGTAGAGGACGGGATTGCCTGTTGTAACGCTCTTCGCCCCGTGCATGTGTTTGCCCGCAGCCAGAATCCTGCTTACCCGCCACATTTTGCCACTTGCTTGCAAACGATTGTCGGTGTGCGGGTACTGCCGATCGTGTTCAAATAGGATTTGTGCAGGGGAGAGGCCACCTGCACTAGGAGTATTGCGGTATTCTAGAAGTCCTCGCTGAAAATTCTCATCATCCAGATCTCCATTCACTGTTGTTGTTGCAAAGAGTTTTTTCATTGTTTTCAGCGCAGTCTCGGCATGTCCGTTAGATTGATGGTAATGTGGTTTTAAGAACTGGTTAAACTCACGAGACGCGAACTGAGGACCACCATCAGATCTAAATCGCACTGGGACTCCAAGCTCCACGAATGCACGTCGACATGCATAGATGGTGTGGCGGGATGTAGTCTTAGCCTTTGGGAAATGGAAGACCACAGGCCATCCTGAGAGTCGATAAGAATACATTTATTATTATTTGCAACTTTTCAGTTGGATTGTACATACATTCACCATAAAAGCCCCAAATCACACAAGTTTCATACTGTTACAAGTTACTGTTACGATCTACATAGACGAGATAATCTCGTCCTGCGTAGTGGAAGAAGTCTGCTGACACATCTTCAAACACCCTGTTTGGTATAGGTTCTGATCTCAGTGGTTCGCGTTGCTGAGAAGGTCGGAGTTCTTGGCATTTATTGCAACTTGCCACTGTCGTAGCGATATCGTTACTAATGCCAGGCCAGTACACGTTTTGTCTCGCCCTGCGTTTCGTTCTATCGGTCCCTTGGTGCGAGTCATGAAGACGCGCTAAGACTTCACGTCAAGCTGACTTGGGCACGACAATACGAGGTCCATACAGGACTATCCCGTCGTCCACTGACAGCTGGTTTCTGATGTTCCAGAATGGTATGACACTAGCGTTTGCTTTGTCTCTTGAAGACGGGAAGCCATTCTGGACGTTGTCAATGAGAGTTTTGTACTTTTCGTTTTGCATAGCGACTATTCTAAGTCGATCTAGTATCGGGTCACACAGGTGATCTTGCTAATCATCTTGGTCGTCTTCATGTACCATTCTGGATGCATTGATGGTTACCGCGTGAACGTGGTGTTCTACTTCATCTTCTTAATCCTCCTCTGATGGATCCGACACAGGTGCACGTGACAAAACATCTGGGATGCAATGGTCTTTGCCCTTTGTCCAGCGTGTCGTGAACGAGAAGAGTGATGTCTTTTCTTTGAGACGTTGAAGACGCGTGTTGTCGATATCGTCAAAGCGATGGCGATCGAGAATTGTCACCAATGGTTTATGATCGACGACCAACTCAAAATGTGACAGTCCGAGTAGTCGAATGCGACACTTCTTCATTGCCCATGGCATAGCGACTTTCCGTGTCTGTAAGAAAGCGTGATCCGCTCTGAATCAGTCGCCATTTGTCTGCGTGTTGCTGCAAAAGAGCATAGCCCTGACCTTTGCGTCGCGATGCATCTGTGTGTAGCGCCGTTGGTTTTGATGGATCAAAGTGTGCCAGTGTAGGAGAAGTTACCAATGCTTTCTTGGTGGCTTGAAAGGCTTTGCTGTGTGTTTCAGTCCATCTAAACTCGTTCTTGCTCTTCAGTATATCACGCAATGGATCAGCAGTTGTACTGATCGCTGTCGTGAAGTCACCAAGCTGGTTGATAAGGCCCATAAAAGATCGTAGTTCTGTCAAGCAGGTTGGTGTAGGAAATTCGGCGATTGCCTTCAACTTTTCCGGATCTGTGCTGACGCCTTCTGCGTTGATTTTGAAGCCAACGTAATTCACCTCATTTTCCGCGAACTTGAACTTGTCGGGGTTCAGTGTGATGCTGTGCTCCCGACAACGGAGCAGCACTGAGCGAACTCTTTCGATGTGTTGCTCAAAGTTTTCATCGTGTACAACGACGACATCCATGACCTGTTCGACGTTGTTTAAGCCGGCGATCGCTATGTCGCCGCGTCTGCAATATTCATCGCCGGTTGAGGACATTCCCATGGGGCTTCTCAAGAAGAGATAACGTCCCCAAGGCCAGTACCCTTGTTTTGCGTCTAACGTCGTGAAGTATCTTGACCCTGGTTTGATGTTGGAGACTGCTTCTTTCGGTGTCTTCATAGGATGAATTGGTCGACGAACGGACTTGTTGATACGTGTGAGGTCCATACAAAGACGCATACCCCCTCGTGGTTTTGGCACTGCCACGAGCGGATGACACCATCTGGTGGGAACGTCTCCCAATGGCTTGATAATGCCTTGTCTTGACATCTGGTCGAGACTTGCTTTGACTTCATCCCGCCATGCGAAAGGAATGGGGCGAGTGGCAGATATTGCAAAAGTCTCAACGTTCTCGTTTAAGTGGATTTTCATTGGTTCACCCTAACATTGTCTTCAGTTGGTCTCTTGTGTCGAACACGTCTTTGAATTCTTCAAGCAAGTCATTGCGCTTGCGTGTTCGCGTGTCGGATGACTCGTGTTCTGGAGGAATCTTTTTTGGCGATTTTGTTTCGCGTGACCGTCTTATGGCACGAACTGGTTTGGGATAATTGTTCGGTACAATGCCTAAGTCTCGGCAAACATACCATGCTAGCAGAAGTCCTTTTTGCTCTTTGCAGATAAGAACCTTCTCTTTCGTATATTTGTCTGCTGCATGGATGTGGAGGTCTACTGTGCCAATACATACGAGTAATGTACCATTGGCAGCAATGATTGTGTCTTCGGGCGGGGGACATGTATTTCCGATGTCTAATTCTATATCAAGCCCTGCAACAGTGGCTTCGGCCCCTGTATCTGGTGTTGCCTGTGCTGTTGTGATGAAGCTATCATCAGCATTATGATGAAGTTGTACCTTAATGCGCGTGGCTCGACGGTGTTTTTTCTTTCCCACAATGTCTAGTACGCGAATCTGACTCATTGCGGTCGATCGACGTGTACTCTTATTCTGTGGATTGTTCTGACGGCAACACGTAGCCCAATGACCCATTTTCTTACAGACTGAACATACACTGTGTCGTCCAGAACATTCATCTCACGTTTTATGAGCCGATTTTCCACAATAACCGCATCTGTGGTTATGTTTTGAAGTGGCGTTATTCCTGGTTTTACTACGTTGCCAGGTTTTCTTGCCAATTCTGTCTATCTTCGTATTGCCTTTGTCATTGTTTGCAAGTGCAGCTTCATCATTCCTTGCTGATTCTTCACTCCTGCAGATATCAACTGTTGTCAGTAGAGAAGGGGGAGGCGTGATTGCTAATAACTTCCGTCTTGTTTCTGGGTCACGAATTCCCGACATAATTCGCGTAGTAAGACGATCGTATAAGCACTGCTGGCAAAGGTCTGCGTTGTTGGCAATTTCCCGCAATTCCATGTAGAAGTGGTCGAACGGTTCGCCTTCTTCTTGTTTGCGTTCTTCTAGTGCAACCCTGTCCAGTGTAACATTTCGTTTGGCTCGGATGTGTTCTTGGATTCGGTCCAAGATCGCTGTGACGGTTATATCGTCATCACTGTCTATACCGATGGCTAATTGCAATGTAGCACGCATTTCAATAGAGAGGCTAGTGCGCAACATGGCTCTCTGTTGACGTCCTGGGAGACGGTCGAGCTGCTCTAACTCCACGAAATCTTCCCATGATCGCCTCCATGCTGCAAGTTCTCGTAGTATTATGTCTGCTGCTCCGGCGGTCTAGTTTTGGCTTGTTCGCCGGTAGAAGTACGCTGGACGTTGGTCACGGTGTCTGAGTGTAGAGTCTCTGGACCACTAGACTAGCGCCGTTGCTGTGTGCGCGCGATGGTGATTTATGGGCGCATCTGTCGAGGGTCTCGCAGAATAGACGCATCGATAGTTCATGTCTTTCATCGCGTGCGCGCTCCCGTCCCTGTTCTCGCTGTTCACGTTTGTTGTCCCGTTCTTCTTGTTTAGACAGGAATGTCGCAAGCCAGTCTGGTGCGATTGTGTCACCGCAGCGCGGACTTTGGTGAACGTCGACGCTTGTGGCGCGCTCTTGCGGAGCTTTTGAAAGCTCCGCGGCGCCGTGTTTGCTTGTGGCGCGGGATTTTCTGTCCATTTTGTCGCTACCGTTTACAGACAAACCGACTTTTTAACGTCTTATTTGGAGTTCGTGGCCTTTTGCCGACTGCGTCATGTTAAAGCTTACACTTAATGAGATATAGCAACATAACCAAACATTGTTTATTACGTACCAGAAACGGTACATTGTTATACAATAGCGTGAGCCATCAAATCACTGTTAAGCGATGTTGATCTTCCTCGTGGTCTCTCGTCAGAGACGGGAGGTCCCTTTATTTGAGGGGAGACTACACCAGTTCCAGGTCGGTGAAGACGTTTTTATTCTTTCGTAACGGAGATGATGCTCATAAATTGGATTCTGTATTTAATGTAGCATACAATCTGAGAAAAAGATCTTTACGTGAACATATTTTGTCTCCATATCATTCAATACTTTTTTTACCCACATGCCAAATTTGAAATGAATCAAAGAAATTAATTTTGACTAAAACTGAAATCGCCATAGTACAAATTTTTGGCGTCTTTTCTGTGTAATGCTTTGTCACTCTTGCCCACAGACTCTGGAAAGCGTTATTTACGCTATAGGTACCCCTGTACTCCTTTGTCAGAGCTAGTGTTTTGGCAGCAGCTAATGCTGATGAGTCCAGGGCACACGACACGCTCTTTTTTCATTTCTATATGTGGACTCTTGCACACGCTCTGATATAGAGACTTGTTAGAAGGGACCGACGACTTTTAGTGACTCTTCCGAAAGATTCTGGCAAAGTGGAGAAAACAAAATTCCTTAATTTCCGAAACGATAGCTCGTTGTCTCTTCAACGACAGTCCGATGTTTTAAACACCGAGCTCAGTAGCATGTCAAGATAACAAGACAACTCGGGATTTTGGGGTATCCTTTAGCAAGTTAATGACGCTTAGCTTGAGGGGCAGACGTGACGCGGGGTTTTGCGTCGTTACCACGGAAATGGGTTAACTGTTGTTCGTCATTTACGCCAAATATGTCGGTACAAAAATACGCCTATCTGGACTATTAAACCCGGAAAAGGACTGCAAAGCTTTCTAGAAAAGAAAATATCTTAACAATAGTCATAGAGTGCAATACGTTGTGCCAAGCCAAAGTAGATGGCATTGCCCCCAGCACTTTCACTTGCCCCTCCTAGTCGGGCCAACTTGCCCCCCCCCCCCCGCCATCCGGCCCCATCCTGCCTTATCACTTGTTATCAACCCAGCCCATTGTACTCTTCAATATACATTTTGTGAAGGTACGTTCACCATAACAAGGGCGATCTACTAGTGGTCATGTCTCAAAACGGATAGTTTTCTTCTAAAGAATACAATCATAATAGTCCTAAATTAAAAAATATGTATTTTTAAAAGGACAACCATCTGGGAACAAACACGCGAAATTGTTCACCCGAAGAAACTGATTACCATAGGCGGATTCAGGGGTGCTGGATGGCGCGTGCCCCCCTGGACCTTTGGAATTTGGCGTGCCCGTAGTAGACCTGTTTCCTTTTTGTTTGGGCCCTCATGACCGTGCCTTGGAAATGTGCCCTCGCTCAGGTTACTGAAGTTATGACGATGCGGCGAAAATATTTCAACAGCCATCCCACCCGCCTTCCGATATCACCAGTCTCGAAGCGAGATAGGAGACAGCGCGATATTGCGTGATGTAGATGAAATTGCGGCCGCGCAGCGACGAAACATTTTCAACACCACCCCCTCCCCCGTATTCTCTTGTCACCGATCGAGCCGAGACAGCGGAGAAGCTGAAGTTACGGCGGCGCAACAGCGAAAACTTGTCTACACCATTTGGTTCGGCCTCCAGTGGAGGTATTATGCCCCCTAGACTACCATCTCTGGATCCGCCTGATTACTCTCAGTTTAATTAATGCAATATAACAGGATGACTAAACATCTAAACCAAGTGTTTTTTTCGCAGTAAGCGAGGACAAAGGAAAAGTATGCTATGAAAAGTGACAAAGGATGCTATAAAATAAAATAGTTTCGGAGAAATGGGAAAACCAGGGCATTTCACAATACAAACGACACAATGATAATTGTTCAGTTGTAAAAATGTTAACATATCGGATTAATTACATTTTTCCCAAACCTGCACTTTTAATGGTGACAAATTACCTAATATTTTTTTGGAAAAGGAGAACGCACGTTCTTAGTTAAATCGTCTCTTTAGTTGGCTATGAAAATGACTTTCCAAGCTTTGCAAAATATTAAATTTAACCAAATGTTCACCTAGATATATTGATTCGCCCTAAATCTAATTAACATATGTGCGTAAGCAATATCAGTTTCATTTGGGACTTCTAGGCTTAGCATTTTGAATTGAAGCGCTTATTCTGAAAACAAATAGTAGCCTGATATCTAACGATCGGTTTTAATATCAACTACTGTCTTCCTCCACAATTCATTTAGCTCATCGGCAGTGTGCGTCTGTGTATGTGCGTGCGTGCGTGTGTGCGTGTGTGCGTGTGTGTGAGTGTATGTGTGTGATTGCGCGCGCGCGTGTGTGTGCGTGTTTGCTTACGTGCGTATATGCGTGCAAATGAGTGTGAATGCGTGAGTCAATGCGATTGTGTGTGTGTGTGCGTGTGTGTGTGTGTGTGTGTGTGTGTGTGTGTGTGTGTGTGTGTGTGTGTGTGTGTGTGTGTGTGTGTGTGTGTGTGTGTGTGTGTGTGTGTGCTTGCTTACGTACTACGCACATCCTGCCAACTTGATTATTTGGGGAAAACATGGCACACGCCCTTTTTATTTCTGGTTCAGACCACGAGCAGGAATGAATAAAACCTTTTGTAAGGTAATACACTTTTAAGAAAAAGTTATCTTTTCTAATACCACAAGCAAGAGATTAAGCAGTAAGCATTCTCAAATAGGTGTAACATTTCTGCACGAAGCTTTCTGAAATGTGGGTGGAGACGTATAGCAGGGTGGAGACATGTAACAGGGTGGATAGGTGTAAGTCAGGTTCTGGTTAATACGTCTGGATTTATCCGCAGGGCTAAGCCGTACTACTATGATAGACCTTAGTGAATGTTCGCTCGCTCGCAAGTACGCACGCACGTACGCACGAACACACACACACCCATACATACACACATACACGCACGCCTGTACGCACGCACACACACACACACACACACACTCACACATTGCTTGCTAAACTAAAATGTGACGCCGCCAGTTTATTGTGGATAAATATTCCAACTTAATAATGTTCACACAATGATTTATTTCCATCAAATATATAAAATCTATCTTATATAATTACAATTTTACTTTGCCTATCTGGATAAAAAAAAATGGCTATCTGCATGTCTTGTAAAGGAAAACATGTTTGCAATATTGGAATATGCAATCAACACCAGACAAAAAAGGCGAATATGTATATACGATCGCATGCTCGCAAGTAGGCAATATTAAATGTGCTAATTTCACACCAAGGCAAACATAGTGCTCACTTAATATATTGTATTTATTGTCTCCATAAGTGCGATCACACAAACATTTGTAATAGTTTTCGGGAATAGACCTTTCTATATTATACATTTTGGTGCAGACATCTATTTATTTTAAGTCGTGTAGTATTGTTACGTTTTGACTTTAGTAGTTGATTGTAACTTTTAGGTCGTTATCAAGTATACACGTATCAGAGCTTGAGTTGTTCATCGCCGACTGAAATCAATAGACTGTTTCACGAAGTACGACAGCCCAAAGCACTCGACAGTTCTTCATTATTCGCTTGAATCCGGAGTGTACTGACGTTTAATTCCTTGCGAACTCTGGAAACACCGGGGCTTGGGTTGCGGTTGTTCATTAGCGACTGGTATGAATATAATGTCTCATGAGACAAGGCAGGCAAGTATACGCTTCTTCTCCTTCATTGTTCTGTAGATATTGAATTGACTGACGTTTAAATCCTTGTCAATTATTAAACCATCAGTGCTTGAAGGTTATTGTTCAATGTCGTTTGATACTAATCTATATTAACACATGACAGTTTTTCCGTCGTTGTTTGGTTGAATGATAACTTCGCTGGCTAGTCCAGGTTGACGAAAAGTGCCGACATGAGAAGGCCCATCACGGTTATCGTGTTTGTGAACAACTGGTCAGCGGAACCTAAAGCGGGAGGGAGAAGAAAAAGCAATAAAGTTACTTGAATTGCAACGTGACGATGACATCAGTAATATTTTATATGAATATTGTGTGAACATTTAAAATAACACATAGTCTGTCAGAGCAAAGTAATGTATTGGCATACCATTTATCAACGAATATGCGTCTGTACGCAAACAATGCATAACATATTTTACTTGGTTATAGGTCTATAGATGTTTAAGCATTTAAATGTTGTAGTCACGGAGTAACATTGCTTAATAAACTATCTACTTGCCTTTCACTCCTTTCATGTTTATTTACTTATAAGCTGATACTGTCTAAATTAAATTACATTATTAATTTATTTGTTTGTTCAGATTTCATTTCTCTGCGGTACTACCCTTTAAAGGAAATGAAATAAATTGCATGTGTGTCCTGTGCATCTTAAAGAGTTAGTGCATATGCAACGGCAACCAATAGTATTCTGCAAATAGTTTACTATAAAAAAAAACATTGTTGAAGACACCTAATTTGAACTGCATGGGGAGTGCCATTGTGATTGCAAGCCTGCCGTAACGCATGCCTACCCTGACAAAAAACTTTTAGTTTGCGTCGCCTAGAAAGAAACCTATTTATAACCGAGGTCTTCTTAGGTCTTAGGTCGGGTACAGCCCAATCTTGGGCTAACGCAGGAGTTTCTGGTGTGGTTGTGGGTTGCTTAAATTAATAAATTATTGAAAGGCGTTTGGGTGTGCTGGTGGTTGTTTGAAAAGCAAAGGGGCTTTCTATTTCAGTGATTTGTGTTGGGATCATGTTCCATATACGGACTGCTCTGGGGTAGAACGAGAAAACAGCTGCATTAATGCGGCACCTAGGGGCTACATAGTGGCCACGGTTTCTTGACTGTGTTAGAAGGCCTGGCGGGGGATTGATTTTGATAATGTTATTTTAAAATTCTACAAGATGTCATGGCTTGTTTGATAATGCGTCGTCGTTCAAGAGTTGGCCATCCAAATGTGGATACTAGGTCTGCTGAGTTGGTTTGGTGTCTATGATAATTTTTAACAAATCTGGCAACATATGGGAGATGCACCTCAGTGATACAGCCACCTCGCAATTAAGGTCACCCCTAGGTACAGACCCAAATTATTTCGACAAGGGGACACTGTCCCGCTATTATGCTCATTTCACTATTCAAATCACGTTTGCCTATCCCCAAGGGCGATCTTACTAATCCAGGTTCCACAATAAATTTCGGCTAACAGTTTGTTAACGTTTTAATTATTTTTCTAAGCTGACTAAGGCAGCAATGAGTGACGATTGTCATCGCCGAATTTGCTTTGTCGCAATAACTTATCTTGTAAACAAGTTATACCCCACGTGCGCACGGTGCATGGTATGATTTTATAAAAGTTGATCATGCATGTAGACATGAAACTCATCTTCTGAATGGAAGGGAATACGATAGACCGATATACGAGCTGGCGTTTTCAGTGTATTTGTTTAGCAAAACGATAATTCTACGCGACATAGCTGGACGCTTATTGGTCAATCACCGCGGATGTGAACCACTATATCCGCTGTCATTGTTATTTGTATTTGAAAACGGTTAGTTTGTATTAACCGTCTTATGCTTATAGGCCCATACAATTGACAGTTGTTTTGTTTTAATACGTAAATTAACATGTGCGAATATCACTCACCAGAGAGACACACTGCGTTCGCCGACTCGACGCAAGTGTCACACTTCAGGTTGTCGCCACAGATCTTGACGTTCTCCCCAGCGCTCCACCAATTCTCCGTACTGTAGTCCCTCGTACACTTTCCCTTCGCAGATACGCCACTTGTGGCTGTAACACATGCGTCATTGGAAGACGATATTATTGTCTTGTGTTTTATGTTGTATTATTGTCTTTGTATTGTTAAGGTTATGCCGAAGCCTTTTTTGAAAGCTACACTATAACGAGACATTCTTGAAAGCTGAGAAGAACGAAATGCTTGAAATTGAAGAAATACACCCAGTTGTAAAACGATGAAACAACGTAACATTTCTCACCGAGAACGAATTGACGAGAAAACTTTGCACGAACAGAACAAAATTGAAAGAGATGTTACGTAGGAAGAAAAGTGCAAACAAAACAAACTCTATATATAATTGACTAAATTAAGTCAATAGAACGTGACTATATCAAATCTTTTCATATTTGTGAAATATCGTCGCATTTACTTATACTTTTAAGTAAGAGTTCCTTTGACTATTAACGGTATATCGATTATTATATATTATGACTAAATATATCGGGATGAGGCTACATTACCAAATTATATGACTTACCTGTATCATCCACGCAGCGCGTTGTTGTGGTCCCCTCGCCGTCGGTGCCGATGTACTTAATACTAACTTCGCGTTCCTTGTCGCCGCAGCTGCATTTATTATTGACACACGTATAACTTTCCTCGCACGATTTTCGTGGGTTGCTGTCGGTACAGTCTTCCCCTTTCTTGTCTGTAAAATAGAAACATTATCTCACTTGTGCTGAAGAAATGTCAAACAATTAAACATGCATAGTACACAATTAGACACTAACAACAAATAGTCTCGCTTAACGGACTCTCGCCTGGCTGCGTGATTCGCCAGAACGATAGTCTGGCTATGAATGGCCCTTTTGAATGTTATGCCATGAGAGCTGCCACCTAGTGAATATGCATGTGATTAAAAGGTATTAAACTACAACAAAAGTTTATTGTCGGTTTATTTTGTGTGTGACATGTTTCAGTATAAGTTTAACGTTGAATATTTGTTATAGTATAGTATTATCTGATGAAGGTGTATCCTTGTTGAATTTGTTATTTCATAGTTGGCCTGAGAGCCAGTCATCGTCTCTACCCGAATCTGGGGTAAAGCCCCCTACCGGTAACAATGGCTGGAGCTTAATAATCCAGGCCGTTGTGACGGGCCAATACTGCCACTTCACGGCGGGTGGATATTCGAGGCTAAACAACACAGTGCTGGTATCGACTACCACGCTGTCATCGGCAATTAGGTCCAATCCCATTTGCTGCTGGAATCAACGATTAGGTGGCGTTGACTTGTATTTTCTTACATCGACATCCGACCTTATTTAATTCAAAACACAGCTAGACAATCATACTTTTACATCAGTATATTCGACAACCATCTAAAATTCATTTGGCAAGAAAAATCAATAGTTTGTATAAAAAACAGAGTAACACTGTCATTGAATATGTTTCATAGTCGTGTTATCTAGATGTCCATACTGTAAGATCTCCTACATTAGACATACACTTCATCATAAAATGTTGCTGTCTCTAATGGATACTAACGGAAGACATTGTTATTCTAAATTAACACACCATATAACTCTAAAAATATCCAGTACATGGTATTAATACACAGGGCTGTATAATACACACACACGCACGTACATACAAGCTCGTACACACGCACGCTCGACGCGCGCGCGCGCACACACACACACGCACACACACCACACACACACGCACGCACGCACACAAAAACACACACACACACACATTACAGTACATACATGGTTTGCAGTGGTCCCCGACCTCTTTCCAACCTTCGTTGCAAACACATTTGCCGCTTGTATCGCTATCGCATGTCAACCCTTTACCTGATAATAAGAAACTTTGAAGGAATACATACATTTAATTTACGGGTGAATAACACAATTTCTTTAAGTAAGTCAACGGCAACACTTTTTTGGAAAACATTGAACAATATCATTATTGCATTTACCATAGACCCTGTAATTAACTGAAAACGTATTCCCAAGAGCTGGGAAACACGTACAAGTCCGTAGACTGTGTGTCCTTACGTGTTAGAATCGCTATTCAGGGTCTATGGCAATAATCCAGACGTTGTTAAACACACATCTTTCCTTTTCGGCGTATAGAACATTATGTTGCTAGTGGAAGTGACAATTAAATTAATTTGACTATTTATGCGTTTTAACTAAGTTAATCATTCTAATTTGTTTTTAATTTGGCTTGTCTTCTTAATGTCTATGTCTAGCTAATGTATTAAGTCAACTTATTTATTTTATTTATTTAACTTACTGATTTATTATATTTATTTAAATATTTTTTTATTTAGCTTACCTTGCATAATCGTTTTATTTTGCCTTACTTGTTTTAGCGCCTTTGGGCAGGTTTTTACCTCGGATACATGGCGCTTTACAAATCTATCCTAAAAGTAATGATATCAAAACGTTGATCGCGTGGCTTATTGTTCCTTATTATTCCAAACATTGGATTGATCCATTGTTGGTCATGTGTGCTTTGGAAGTACTCACTGTCGTCACAATAATGCAAGCCCCAGTATTCTTTCCAGGGTGGTGAGTAACTGCCCCTTGAGTTGCATCCTTCCCCGAGCTTGCTGTTGAGGAAGCACGTCTTTTCGTCTTCGGACGCCTTAAAGCCATTCATACACGCGCATATACCCTCGCACGCCGAGTAGCCACCATAGCATCCATCATAGTTGCTGTCACATCGTTCTCCAATCTTTCGCACTGTGCAACGTAATTAAACATATCAAATTAAGAAACACACACTACCATCCAAGTAAGTTTAACATTTCCCACATGTTCGCCAAATCAGTTTATTATAATTCATTATCATATAGCATGAACGTGGAGTGTATAGTCTTCTTCTTCATTAACGAGTTTATTCTTTCATTGGCTAATTCAATCATACCGAACTCGTCATCCATTCACAGTCTCATTCGTGAAAACATTATATCATTTAAAATGAGTCCAGTTGAGATAACTCTAAAGCTACTTTACATGGTCTATACATATCCCAGTCATGGGGGGCAAGGAATCTACATATACTTTTGACTTGGAGACCTTGATTCCACGAGCGCACCGGAAATGTAGTGTTTCACAGGCATATCCGTTGAACTGCGTGAACTGCGCAGTCTCCTTGTTTCACAGTGGACAACTTCGGTCGTTCGCAGAGTTACAGGGGCCTACACATGACATTGAACGTGCAAATCTCAAAGAACAACCAACTTAACTGTGCATTACCCGGGTGAATAATTACTCCACTACTTCGGTAAACGGGTGGTAAAGGTTGTCTGTTATGTTTACTGACAGTATAGACTATTTACTTATCATTTACAACTGGATTCATGCGCCACGGACAGTGATTAATTTATTATGGTCATAACAGAGACATTCTGAGATTTATCTCACCTAATAAGACATTCTCTGGAAATTACTTACATTTCTTACAGATGCCGTTGGCGAAGGAATAATCGCTGGTGCATTCGCAAAGTCCCATTTGACACTCGTCATATTTCTTGCAGTAACTGTCGTCAAACTTGCAGTCAGAGCTCTTTGTGCAGTTGCTTCCGTGCTCGCCAGCTCCTACAGGAGCAAATAGCAGTGACGTTTACGGAGGAACCCAAGGGTAACTCCATTTCGTCAGCAGTTAGTCAATTGTCACACAGTTTTACAATTCTAGAAGAAAATCATATGTTGATACCGAGGTTGCTATGTCAATTACAATAACGAAATAAAATGCATATGCTGACCACGCTGACCACGCTGACCACGCTGACCACGCTGACCACGCTGACCACGCTGACCACGCTGACCACGCTGACCACGCTGACCACGCTGGTAGTACATTTAGTTAAATGTAACGCAAATGTTACCACACCGCTGGTGCTATTGCCAGTGTATGTATCAGTGACTAATGCTTAATTTACCTCCATGAGCCGCGGTGTAGGAAACATAAAATATGATACAACTTCTGCATGAACTTACCATAAGTGTACTGCACACATACCGCCACTAACAGAACGACCAAACACGCATTCTACAACAAGTGTCACATGAAGATATGAGCACAAAACATCACACTATTTCAACATTTTCACAAACAAATTATATATATTTGTAACGTACCGTGTAAAGGTAAGCAGGATATTTAGATCATAGGTAACCATTATTTTACATCACTTTATGGTACTCCACAGCTAGCGTAGCTCTGGGCAGAGCCTAAAGCCAGTGTATTTACAGTTCTGTTGTAAGTCACCACAATTCTGTTCCAAAGTGAACGTGGTGTTGCTGTCCTACTTGATGTCTCCATAACGTGATCTATTTCTTAGCATCAAAGTCCTTCAAGCTTACAAAATGGCTGACACGCAGAGGTGACAGTCAATCGTATGTTTTGATGCATTTCTGCTTACAAACGTTTTTTGCTTATGACAAAAACACAATGCAAAGTTGTTTAAACGAGACCTGCTTGATTGACCTTAGATATTTTGGGCTGCCCTAGTAATGTAATGCGCATATTTATTAACTGGTTGTGTAAGTTATTGATCGAATACCACATAAACGGCTGATTAATAATATAATAGAGAGAGTCAGCAAACACCCCGATCTCGACTTCCTATCCCTATCCAGATGGCGTCACGCGGTCAGGTCGATTGTTGCACAATCAAACCGAGTGCGTAGCGGATTCGGGATAAGTATACGGAGTCGAGATATGGACGCTTGCAGACACTCTCTAATTCTACGTTAACTCCGCCTATCCACGTTATGGAACTCACCAACTGTGTACCGCTCATGTTGTCTCAGGTTGACGGTAGGCTGCGTCTCTCTTGGTCTCTCACCGTTTGACGAATGGGTGTAGTGTCGCAGTTCTTTATAAAGACGTAGTTGTCATGGATGTGACCACTCCTGTTTTCACGTTGGTGGCTGGTTGCTAGCGTATGCAAACGGGAACATTGCCAAACTGCCCACACATTAACGGCTGTCAAGGTATAGTCAATTTAATGAGTCGTTATTCATTCGCGGCATCGGCCAATCATCGACAAATCATGTCAACCGCGTTGGTCGCCGCTTCTAACGACGAATCTGCTTGTTCTTTCGTTCTCGTACGATTACACGGAATTCTGATAGAGACGCTCCGCCGAGTTACGAAGGGCATCCAAATACACAAATGTTATATTTGGTGGCCAATTTTTTAATGGCCGCCAAATTCAATTTCCCCTTATCTTAATAACGGTGTAATAAAGAGTTATAGTTTTTTGTGTCTAGGTATATACTTTAACGTTCAAAGATTTCAATTAGTTTACTTTTGGATTTCTCAGACATTTCCATTCGCCATTTTTAAAGATGTCGGTCGCTAATACAAATGTAACGATATCTTAAAAACTACGTTACCTTGAACCGTAACGTTTATGTTTTCGAACAGTACGGATGATAGCAATTTCAAGAAATGTAACATAATATATTATGTCTTTCGTTGACATGCCAATATTCGCCATTTTTAAAGATGTCACCAGTCAAAGTCTATTATTTCCATTATCTCAAAGACTACATAACATAGAGCCACAACGTTTATGTCAAAATTTTTGTTTTAGATGCGATGATTTAAAATATATTACTTTTGGCCTTCGTTGACTTTCATATATCCGCCATTTTGAAAGATGGCGCCGTTCAAAGTATATCATTTTATATCTCAAGAACTACATTACATAGAGCCACACAGTCGATGCCAAAATGTATGTTTTAGATGCGATGATTTAAAATATATTACTTTTGGCCTTCGTTGATTTTCATGTATCCGCCATTTTGAAAGATGGCGCCAGACAAAGCTTGTTATTTCCGAATCTTCAGATCGACATAACATCTAAAAACCACGAAGTTGATGCTAAAACGTGGGTTTTTGGATACGACGATGTTAAATGTGTTACTTACATATTCTCTAAAACGGGTAAAGTCACTCCATACATTAGGTTATTGACATGAGAGCAATGATCCCCAAACACTTCACATATCCTGATGCCCAAGCCGTGCGTTTGCCTCTTTCAAAGAAACACGATGTGATATCACACCCGGTCAATGCATGGAAGACAGGCAATATTTTGCATTTGTGAAGACTAAGCCCATGTGCAATACTGGTTGCATTGTTTTGATTACCATTTGAACGTACTCCGGGAACATACTGCCTTCTTTCAATCGGATATTCCATGCATTAGGAGTATATTATTGGTAGAAAGAATCCACTGAAGGGATTTCTTGGTTTTGTCGGTGACGAGGGTGTCAAACACCTCCTTCGTTGTGCGACATGCTCAACAACAACAGTGTAACGTATGGTTCACACAAAAAACGACATACGTATATTTATAAATTACTGTTGGTTCAGGTGCTGCAACGAAAACGCACATCCGTTTGGTTTCTGCCGACGACGCGTAGAGTCTTCACTTGTTTTGTCGGCATTTTGTTTTTTCGCTGTTACTTTACTGATCGGAGAGACACCTAAAACAAAGTCTGATATCCTTGAATGTAGTGATGATCCGGTTTCTTGGATAATCCTGTTTAATATATTTACCTCTGATTTATTGTTTTTCTTCTGTATAATTTCGGCCGAATTTACGGTCGTGTCACATGACCTGCGTCATGTGACACAAGCTGGAGCATTACTGAACAGAAACATTGGCCAGGAGCTCTCGCCTGTCATGCTCAAGCAAATGTGACGGTTACTAATTAAAACGTAAAAGGTAAATACACCAGTTGCATTTCTGTTCTAGGGATGTAAGGTCAATTTTATCTACCAACACTTTCTTTCAGGTTCCGAAAGTGCAACAATACTGTTCTGTAGTTTGGGAACACGTAGCACACATTGGGAACAGGTGGCATCGCGTGGAGAAGAATACTAGATTAGGTAAATCAAACATGATTCAACGTTAAGCAGGCAATCTCATTTTCAATCAAGCACAACAAAATATGAAGTGGCCAATAACCAAGTGTGTTCGTACCGAAACGGACAACTTTAATCAGACGATAATGCATAGATTCCTAAGTTTTACAAATGGATGTACAGAAAAATAGGGGAGACTTGCCGGGATAGGGACCCCTAATTATAAACTTGAATATAGACACAAAACAACTGTAATAATAGTAATAGAAATCACTGCGTAGCGTCTACATTTTACAATACGATAATTCCAACAACCGAAAACAACATATATGCTTATCAGTATTGAACACACACTTTTTTTTACAAAACTGTCTTGGACACGCCTTCTTTAATTAGACCAACCAATGTTTTCAATTGTTCCCTCGATTGGATTATGTACCACGTTCCCTTTATTGCATCAGTATCATTTTTAATTAGTCTCAGTTTGATTAAGATAACACAATTTGTATTATTATTTAGGAATAATACAACGCTATACAACTGACGATGATGTGTCAGCAGTAACGTATCAAGGCAACGAGCTTCGACATGTTCTTGTCATTGACATTACCGCAACTAAACGACTTCCAACGACTCGTTGTTAGCGTAAATAATGATCTAATCAAACGATGCACAGAATACACTCCTTCAAAGAAATACACCGATAGACCTACTAATAACCTGTCATATACAATAACACACAGCATAAGCTCCGGTTTCAATACCGTAATGACCTTCTTATTATCGTATCAAGGCAATAAGCTTCGACATGTTCTTGATATTGACATTAACGCAACTTACCGACTTCCAACGAGTCGTTGTTAACGTAAATACTGATCTAATCAAATGATGCGAAGAAGACGCTCCTTCAAAGAAATACACCGAAAGACCTACTAATGACCTGTCTGTTGACAACTGGACAACTACTTATGGATTTTGAGATTGA
>CAXEFP010000270.1:0-55000 GCA_963995525.1 Escarpia spicata | reverse complement strand
GTTAACTTATGTATTATTAATTTACAGGATACGATTGTTATTCTAATTACATTTTATTTATTTGATATTTTAGGAGGTATTTTAAGTTTAATATGTACCTTTTGTCTTTATTATTTTCATAGTCTTCTTGAGCAAAACAGTAAGCATGCATCCAATAGCTGACATAAGTTAATAGATATGAAATTGACATCACGTGCAAGTTGGCTTACAACACACACACACACACACAAAACAATACGAACGAAAGGCGACCCGAAGTACACAGTGTCTACACGTCTGAGCTTGCTTGCGTTCAGGCTTTGTGCAAGTTCACAAAGCCGGAGCGAGGTTCTTTCTGGAAAACCCGCGAGTGTCCCGACAACCAGATCGATTTCCTGTGCTTAAAATATCTTGTAATCCACCTGAACTGTCACATCTGCGAACATGTTGCGACTCGAAAAATAGTAAGTTTACACCTAGCGCGGTATCAAGTCCTTTGGACTGCTTAAAGCGCTCTACACTTCAAACCTTCCATACCTGTTCAACCGAACATCATATCGATTTCTCAAGGAAGTGTTCAGCAACGCTGCTTTTACGGTGCAAAGGCTGTTCGTTAACATATATGCACCATGTGGAGTGATCGAAATTGCCAAAGCTTCGAAACGAAAGCAAGAGGTTCCTCTTGATTGAGAGTCCTTGTGTGCGTGTGTGCGTGTGTGCGTGTGTGCGTGTTTGCGTGTGTGCGTGTGTGCGTGTGTGCGTGTGTGCGTGTGTGCGTGTGTGCGTGTGTGCGTGTGTGCGTGTGTGCGTGTGTGCGTGTGTGTGCGTGTGTGTGCGTGTGTGTGCGTATGTTTGTGTGTGTGTGTGTGTGTGTGTGTGTGTGTGTGTGTGTGTGTGTGTGTGTGTGTGTGTGTGTGTGTGTGTGTGTGTGTGTGTGTGTGTGTGTGTATTTGTGTGTGTGTGTGTGTGTGCGTGTGTATATATATATTTGTGTGTGTGAGAGAGTGTGCGCGTGTGCGCGCGTTTGTGCGCGTGTGTGCGTGTGCGCGAGTGTGTGTGTGTGTGCGTGCGTGCGTGCGTGCGTGTGCATGTATCCTTCTCACGAATCCTAATACGTATGCAAAACATCTCTGCCTCTGGGATGCCAGACTCCATCAATGTTATATGTGAGTTGTGGCTACTAATGCACACTGACTGAGTCCGGTTCGACAGGTATGACTCCAGCCATTTCAGTGTGATGCCTTCAATGCCTATGCAGCGCAGCTGGTTGATTAACATCGAGTGGTCAACAATATCAAACGCCGCACTCATATCGAGCAGCACTGCCAGCACACCTTTCCTTTTGTCAAGGGAAAGGAGATGATTATTCTGAATGCACACCAGTGCTGTCTCAGTGCTGTGATGTTGTCTGTACGCACTTTAGAAAATGTCCATCAAATTGTTGTTGCCTAGATGCTGGCGAAGTTGGACTGCTACGTGGCGCTCCAGTAACTTTGAAACAAATGACAAGTTCGATATAGGCCGGAAGTTGTTTACACAGTCTGAATTAAGGTTTGGTTTCTTTAATAGAGGTGTGATCATAGCATGTTTGAAGTTGGCCGGCACGGACCCCGACTCGAGCGACATGTTGATGATTGTAGCTAATGTCAGCGCAAGAATGTCAATGTTGGTTTTCACGAGTGCGGTAGGAAGTGGATCAAGCGCGCTTGATTTTGTTGGACACTTCCTCACAAAAGAGAGAACGCCGTCTGTGGCGATGCCGGAAAACGCATTGACTGTGCAAGACTATTCACAATGCACGTACTCAGCGTTGACAGTTTGCAGGCGTCTACTCGCTAACTGGCTGCGAATGTCTAACACTTTGCGTGTGAAGTGCACGAGAAAGTCATCTCCCAGTTGTGCTATACCAGACACAGGACTGGGCAGTTTTGAAGCAGTTTATCTCTTCATCAGGTCATCCATGATCCTGAACAGTGCTTTATTGTTATGTGCACATTCATCAATTTTTCTTATGTAGAATTTGGCTTTCACAGACTGTATTTGCAAGTTTCACGTTGTCCAGTGTAGATGTCTCGGTGAATCTGCAGCTTTGTCAGTCTCCATTTCCGCTCTGCTTGTCGGAGCTTTCGCTTAGCACGCGATAATTCCATTGTGTGCCAAGGCGTGTTGGGGCGCACAGTAATTGACCGTGTTATTAATGGAGCGTTGCTGTCTAACATTTATTGAAAGGAAGTGTCATACTGTTGCGACAGGTCTGCAATGTTGTTACAGGGGCTTGTTGCCAGGTGTGAAAGTTCGAAATCTGAGCTGAAATTCGTGGGATTATTTGCAGCATATTTTCGATAAGAAACCCGCTTCTTTGTTCGGTTCGGCTTTGGGACTTGGAGCATGCAGTGTACAACGTGGTGATTAGTGAGCATGGATCCCACCGTCACTGATGTCACAACACTTCCTGACGATGGTGAAATTACAAGGTCCAGAATATTTCCGATGGTGTGTGTCGGATCACGAACATGTTGCTGCAAGTTGGTGACGTGCAGGAGATCAGAGAAGTCGTTTGAATCTTTATTTCCGGCCTTTCCATATTGGATGTTAAAATCGCCCACGACAACTAGTCCAGTTAACTGTGCTGTGAAAAGTTCCAAGAGATTGGTGAACTCGGCCATAAACGTTTTGAAAGAAACTCCGCCTCGGCCTGTGGATGGAGGTCTGTAAACGAGTAATAACCTGATAACACTTGATGGTGTAGCAAACACCACATCGAGGCACTGGAAGGACATGTGCAATAAGATCATGTCGCGATAAGATCATGTTGATACACGACTTGTATAAAACACCGATTCCCCCACCCCGTCGGTCGGGCCGAGTTTGGTGGACGAAGTTGAATCCATCCGGGGTCAACTTGCTGGTGTTTGGGATGTCCTTGGGGTCATTTGTCAGCCACGTCTCTGTAAGCGCCATGCTGTCAAGATCATGTTCGTGGATATAATCGGTAATGAAATCAGTTTTATTCCTGACGGATCTTGCATTTAGCAGAGGAAGGTTTGTGCAGTTGCAAGGATTGCATGGTAATGTCAGAGTAATCAAGTTGTCACGTATTTTTGAAGATGTGTGCATTTGTTGCGTGCCTGGTTTTCCGGTTGGCGGAAGCCGACGTGACGCAACGGTTTACAACTATACGAATTGGTCTTTGTTTGATCCTGCCAGCCCTACAACCGCGGCTTGCACGCTTGACTTGTCGAGACCGGGGTAAACTCCGCTGACATGTCCAAGATAAAGTCCATTGCCAATGTGTGTCAATACATTCTTGCTGTAAGCAACCATTCCAAGAAGAATGGCAAGTCTATTTCTAGCCATGCACATCACACCGTGGCAGTCAGTGCACACATTCAGGTAGAATTTCAAGATACATCCAACGTCTTTAAATACATAAAATAACGATATTCGGGAAGCGATGTGATATCAAGACCATATGACGTCAGCAGCGACAGTATGCAGTCTGAACATGACACGCTGACGGCATACACGGGTATAGTGCCCCCTAGAACTTTTGGAATTTGGCCGCGCTATGCCTGAGTTACTGTGTCGTGCCCCCTAGACCGCCAATTGATTTTTTGTGCCCCACCAGACTACCCACACTGGACCCGCCCTTTGGACTATGTTGAATGCTCGAGCAATCGCGTCGTTTGTGCTGAATCTATTATTGCAAGCCAAAACCAAGGTAGTTTTTAGAGGGGGGGGGCGTGTATTTCTTCGCCTGGGAATGCACATTGCCAACAAACACCCATCAACATTTCAGCCGGGGTCTGTTGAAGATATGCCGCGGTCGATGGGTAGTGATGGAGATTGTCCGCGATCGGGGGGTGGTGGAGTAATGTTGGGTATTTTCCGCGGTCGAAGATGGGGTAGCGTTGAACAATTTTCGCTGGCGTTGGGGGGGAGGTAGTGGTCAGATATTTTCAGCGGTCGAAGGCAACGTCTATAAAAGTGAAATAGTTGTACAGACTGGTCGTTGCCACAGACGCTGAGTCAACCGACATCGCCATTCTTCTTATCTAATAAAAATCACGTCAATATTTGATTTGACTTCAACGGAGGCAGTATGTTCCTAGTTTTTTTCATTTACTAATTACTGTAATGTTCTTAAAACTATCATAACTATATTGAAGGTATGCCGCAAACCACGTTGTGTTAGGTAATAACGCTCGCAAACATCCAGTTTCAAAACAAGCGTTATTGACTTCTTCCCTTTCAACCAACAATGGATTTATCATTGTGGCGTAACATAAGCAACGCGTTACATTTGAAAGTTGATCATCCTGTTTATATTCGAGGCTATATTTGGCGGAGATAGATCGTGGAAATTGGTTGTGCAGAAAGTTGATAAACAAGTGGAATTACTAATTGATAAGTATTGTTATTGCCTTAATAATCATTCATAAAGATGCAGTAAACATATATTGTGTAGCAGTTATGCTTAAAGTTAGTTAGTTAAAGTATTTTAGAACACTTTAGTATAGTGAGTGATAATAGAGTAACTTAGCCTTCGATAAGTTGTAAACAAGTTTTAACAATCCTGATTATGTGGTAGAATATATAGGGGATAAAATAACAACCCTAAAACTACTTACATAAGATAATATATGTGTAAGCCAGTACTTGCTAGATATTTTGACTAGGTAGCATTGTTGTTAAAATTAAGCAAGGGCGATATTCGGGCGAACTCCAGATTGTTTCTGTAGATAGTGTCCTACGGCGTAACCTAAAATTAATGAAGCAGCCTAACGTAACGTAATTGATTGTATTTGAATTAGGTCACTACTGGTAATGTTAGCGTTCGTGATAGGATAAATAGTCAACTGTGTAATTAAAATATGTAGCATAAAGTGTGCTGTAGTACACAGGAAGCAGTCTGTATAAAGACTAAGTTAGTGAAGTTATTAAATAAATTCTGATAGTGATATGGCGCCTTGCAAGCGGCAAGTCAAGCCAAAGCGACACTTGGTGTGCGAGCATTGCCACAGGTGGATAGATGTTATATTGTCCGGCTGTGGGAAGTCATGGGCAGAAACCATGTAGGAGGGATTCACCTATCAGTGCATGGGGTGTTGGAAGGTGGAGTGACTGCAGAAGGATATAGTTAGGTTGAAAGTTATTGTGAAGGGGATGGAGATGTGAATTAGCAAGGAGACAGGTGGAATGGAGAGGGACGACAGGGAGAGAGGTGGGAATACTGCAAGACTGAAGATGAATAGCAGTGGCAAAACGAGTGAGGAAAGGAGATTGAAAGAAGGGAAGGTGGTTGGAAGGGAAGAAATTGGAAAATTGATGACACAAAACGTGACAAGCCTGAAGGTGACAGAGGAGAAAGTGACCGTAGAGAAGGAGGAAAGGAAGATAGGACGAGAGAGGAGAGAAGAGAAGAAAATGAGATGGGAGGAAAGATGAAGGGACGAAAGGAAGTAAGAGCAAATGTGATAGAAGAGAAGTCGATAAAAGGGACGATGACAGGAGGAAAGGTGACACGAGGAAAAGCGACAGGAAAGAATGGATCGGTAGAGAAGGTATTGGGGCATGGCAAGGGAGGGTCTATACTAGTACACGTAGGAACAAATAATGCAGACAGGGAGGGAACAACTGGGATAGTACAGAAGTATAGACAATTAGTGAGGAAGCTAAAGAAGACAAGAGTTGAACAGATTATTCTCTCAGGAATTTTGGCAGTAATGGGAGGAAGGGGGCAACGTATAGAAATTGCAAGAGGATGGCGATCAATGCACTAGTTGAGCAGATGTGTGAAGAAGAGGGGATGGGATTCACATATTTATGGGGATACTTTGTTGGGAGGGAAGATATGTACATGAGAGATGGCCTCCATCTTGGTGGAAAGGGGGCAGCAGTTTTCTCAGAGAACCTGCTGCAATCTGTTGACAGTGGGTCAGGTTGCATCTATTTAAACTAGATTCGCAGGGGGACTCACAGTAAAGCCTGAAACTGGAGGCATAGCTAAAGACAGCACAAATAAATCAGCAAAGAACAGTCTAGTCTGGAAAACTATTCTACCGAATCCTGGACCACCACCGATATATCAGATGCCGAATTGGGACTGACAGGATATGTAATGTTTAGGAAAGATAGAATAGGAAGAAAGGGAGGTGGAGTTATTTTATATATTAAATAATCTATCCAGGCTGATGAAATAAAAATAGAAAGAGAAGCTGATTGCGAAGAAGCTCTTTGGTGTAACATAGTTACAGGAAACTCAACGTTAACAGTTGGGTTAGTTTATCGAAGTCCACACATAAGCATAGAAAAGAAGGAAACAAATAAAACGCTATAAAGGAAGTAAGCAAACGGGACTATATTATTATGTGGCATTTTAACCACGGGCATATACAATGGAAATCGCTACAGAGTATGGGGAGTGAGGACCAAAAGTTTTTAGTTTTAGTTCAAGATACTTTCCTTTCTTAACATGTGCTAGAACCAACCAGGGGTGAAAATGTGTTAGACATAGTTTTGTCCTCACAGAAGGAATTAGTTGACAATGTCAAGATGTGTGAGCCACTGGGGATTTGTGATCACAACCATATACATTTTACCATCAAAGTAAAATCAGAAAAGAATAGTAAAAAGCAGGATAGGAAAAATTTCCACAAAGGAAGGTATAGGGACATGAGGAAATATTTAGCAAAGTTAGGCTGGAATAAGACACTAAAAAATAAGACAGCAACAGAACGCTGGAATATATTAAAAAGTGAAATTAAGTGCATAGTCGATACATTTGTACCCTTCAAAAAACAAGCGAAACGGTCCAAAAGAAACATTTATCGAAAGAAGTCATTATAAAAATGTAATATAAACAAATGATGTGGAAGTCATATAGATGTACTGGAAATGATGAAGACTACAACTTTTATAAAGAAGCACTTAACCAAGAAGCTGCAGTTGAAATTAGAAATTCAAAGAGAAGCTATGAACAACAATTAGCTAGTAATATAAAACATGACAGCAAGAGCTTTCATGCGTATGTTCGAAGCAAACAGAAAGTTCAGGATACGGTCGGTCCTCTAGAAGACAGTGCTCGAAATATAGTATCACAGGGATTCTTAATGGCAGAAGACCTGTATGAGTATTTTAGTTCAGTGTTTACCAGAGAAGATATTAGGTCACTGCCAGTACCAGAGGCTAAGTTCAAGGGGACATATTCAGACTATTTAGGACAGTTAATTGTAACCCCGGAAATGGTAGCTAAGAAAATAAGGGCTATGAAGGGTAATAAATCACCTGGAATGGATGGGATTCCGCCAAGACTACTATTGGAAATTGTAGAACAAATTAGCGTACCGCTTGCAACAGTTTTCAATGTGTCATTAGAAGAGGGAGTGGTTCCCATAGAATGGAAAGAGGCAAACATTATACCGTTATTTAAAAAAGGTTTGAGAAACATGTCAGAGAACAATAGACCAGTGACTTTAACATCAGTGATTTGCAAATTATTAGAAAGACTAATTAAAGATCACATGGCGGATTTTCTTATTAAACATGACTTGATAAACCCACCTCAACATGGGTTTTTAAAAGCGAGGTCATGCTTAACAAATATGTTATGTTTTGTGGAAGACGTCACTATGTGGGTAGATGAGGGATCACCAGTAGATATCGTCTACTTAGATTTTCATAAAGTTTTCGACAAAGTACCACATCAAAGACTACTGCTTAAACTAAAGGCCCATTGCATAGGAAATGGTACAATAAACTGGATAGAAAAATGGCTGATTGACAGAAGACAACGTGTAGTAGTTGATGGGGAGGCTTCAAACTGGAAATCGGTATTAAGTGGGGTACCACAGGGATCAGTACTAGGACCTATATTATTCTTAATATATATCAACGATTTGGACGATGATATAACAAGCAAGGTTTTGTAATTTGCGGATGATACAAAAATGTTTAGAAGGATTAATAGTGATGGAGATTTACAAGATGATCTTGACAAGTTGATCAAATGGTCTGAAAAATGGCAAGTGTTGTTCAATTTTGGGAAATGTAAATGCCAGGACTTGGGAACGAAGATGAAGAATATACAATGGGGGTACTGTAGTAAGTACTACTGTAAAAGAAAAGGACTTAGGGTTAACCATTAGTGCTGATATGAAGGTTTCAGAGCAGTGCGGAATTGCAGCTTCAAAGGGAAATCAAATGTTTGGATTAATTAGGCGAAGTGTAGGGTATAAAGAAAAAGAACTAATAATACCGCTGTACAAAACAATAGTGAGACCTCATTTACAATATTGTATACAAGCGTGGAGGCCATATCGCAAGAAGGATATATGCTAGAAAGAGTACAGAGGAGAGCGACTAAAATGATACCAAAACTGAGGGATCTTAGTTACGAAATTCACCTAAAAGATTGAGAGGAGATCAGATAGAAGTGTTTAAAATAATAAATGGTTATGAAAATATTGATAGAAATATTTTTTCTCAGTTAAGAAAGATAGAAGGACTAGAGGACATGATGTTACATTAGAAAAGGAGCAGTGTAGATTAGACATAAGAAAGTTCTCATTTTCACAAAGGACTCTAAATGAATGGTACAGATTATATGCTGATTGTATGGGTGCTAGTAGCGTGAATATGTTTAAAAATAAAATCGACACATACCTCAGAAGGGCGGGATACACATAGATAAATGGATTGGACTCTCGATAAGCCAAAGGGCTTCGTTGTCCACCTGCCACCTAGAGTTAATTCTCTGGGTGGCAATCTTGTTAAATCTGATTAAATATCCAAGGATTCATAGACGAAATGTCTAATCAAAATATATTGTTATTAGACATTTCGACACAAACGTAGAACGTAACTTAACAATTGCAGTAAACACTCGCGCGTAGCAAATACTTCGGGAAAACGGCCTCTGCGTCGTGGACTTTGCAGCATGAAGTATACTCTGACATCAGTTTTACTTAGAAAAATGCCAACCTGCATTTTAGACAAAATGTACACACATAGTTTCTGCAGCTTCTCTAAATACACTAGACAGTACTTACTGACATTTTACAAAGACACTTGCACGGACAAAAACTGCTACATATGCAGTTAGCCTACCAACATACATCATATACTCTTTGTTATCTATTAAAGCAGCTTGTAGCTTTAACTTAATATACTCTTTGTACACCACAATGGGAGTAGGAGAAATGTTTTAGTTAAAATAACCAGTGAGAGTCTCCCGACAGTTTTAATGAAAATGTTCTTACATGTTTTGTACTTATTTGTATTATATCTGTCGTATAAATATGTCCCTTCCTTCCTTCCTTCCTTCCTTCCTTCTGACACAATATGTTTATGTCTAAATTCATGCCAATATCATGGCGATACGAATAATATTTCACATTTCTACACTAGCAAGACTACAACTTATCGATTATCGATGGATGTGAATGTCACTATATCTCCGACCTTCGTCAGTTTGAACATACAACGAGTTTCTGCGAGCGCGTTATGGTGTTTATGTAATGATGCTGTGTGTTTTCTAACATTTGGTAAATATTGCTATCACGACTGTCAACTAACAAGGCACCCTATTAGGAGGCGGGCAACTATTTATTTTACTTTGTCAAATAGCGGTGTTGATAGATGCTACGCTGATAAAAGTTCCCTGTAGCAAGTTCCAACAACATATTGCATGGCTCGCTCCCTCAGACTCTCCCGGTTCCGATGTCTATGAATTGTGTATTTGCATGCGTTCGAGTGTGTACGTACGTGTCTGATCACAGCCGAATCGAGGTGATTGCCGAGAAATATTCGTGAGCAGACGAGTTTCCCGGCAATCAGTTTGATCGCAGAAGCTTCATTGACGTTACACGTAATCCAAAGGCTACCACGAGAGTAGGCTATAACTCTGAACAGTAACTGTGGCCAACTTTTCGCTATAGTGTTCGTATTATCTTGGAATATGTTGTGCTGTTGTATTATATTAAAACACTCACAGAACGTTACGTACGCTGTATAAGTCCAATCTTTATGGAGTCGATATTAGTGTATCTTCACGTAATGTACAGCTGTAGTTGGAATTTGGCTTATTTGTAATAGTTGCTTTCGATGATGTCCATATAATTTGATAAACTTCGGTGTTGCAACATATTGTGCTTAAACAGAACAAAATAATTATCACATTTGCTATCTGTTATTTTCTGTAACAGACACGTATACCCGCGCCCATTCACACGAGCACAACCACACTCACGTTGTTTACATAAATGAACTGACTAATATTATGTGTGTCAGCAACTATATCAAAATAATTAGGTTATACTCGTCGCGGTGTACTTGGCATTGACATTACGGCACCTGGCAGACTTCCAACAAGTTGTCGTCAACGTAAACAACCTTATATTCAACTGAAACTGATATGACGGAAACGCTCCTTCAACGAATAGCGATTATACTAAAATATGGCTGCTGTTAAACACAAGACACATACACGCGCCGGTTTTGAGGTAACTACCTTCTCTTTGAAACTGGTACACTACGTTCAGTTCAACGATAAACGACTGCAAAATAACGGCATTATGTAACCCCCGATGGTCACCGACAGAACCTTTCATGCAGCGCTTTGTGTCTCATCGATACTGGGCTAACTGTCGTTCACCAACACACATGCGCGCGAGAGAAACGCAAAACTCGTTGGCTGCAATGGCACAGTCGTCTTACAGCATGTGTATTAGTTTACTGAAACACACTTACCGAGATATGCACCATGATATTCCACACTACGTAACTGTTGTAATGTGAAGTTAGAACGCTTAAGGCCCGGATACGCTGCAGGTTGAGTCGGTGTCAGTCGGTTAGGGTATCCACACATCCGATTGTAATCGGGGCTAGTCTGCGTCAGTTTGACGTAGTCCGAAAGTTTACGTGATTGCGACGTCGCGCTGGTTTCGAGTCTAACTTTGTCGGTGTCAGACGGTGTAGTAGACACACCGTAGTCGGGGTGAGCCTGGACTAGTCGGATCTGGTCTGGTCGGGTAGGGTCGGGCGAAAGGTATCAGTGTATCACTGGCTTTAGATGAGCCAGTTTGATTTGGTGTAAACACAACTTAAATCGGTAAAACTTGTGCGACATTTACAAACATTCACCTATTGTATTCTTAAACATAGATGGCGTGCAGTTGTACGTAAAATAAATATATCAGGCCTAAGCGTGGCGTATTTTGGGGGCGCTTACGCCTTGGAGCTCACCGGAACCTAAAATTCTGCCCGTTCAGATCTTCATATGGACCTCCTTATGGTATGTTCAAGCGGGACCCTTGCATCAGCAGGGGGAGGGTGCGAACGCAGCCTTCCCACCTCCTACTGGCCTATATATGTATATTATAACATTTTTAATTTACAGGATACAATTATTATTCTAATTTGATTTAATTTATTTGACATTTTAGGATGTATTTTAAGTTTAGTATGTACTGGTTGTCTTTATTGTCTTCACTGTCTTCTTGAGCAAAACAATAAGCACGCATCCAGTAGCTAACAAAAGTTAATACATATTAAATTGACATCACATGCAAGTTGGCTTACGACACACACAAAAAACATTACGAACGAAAGACGACACGAAGGAGTGTCGTGTGAATATGTACACAGTGTCCGCATGTCTGAGTTTGCTTACGTTCAGGCTTTGTGCAAGTTCACAAAGCCGGATCGAGGTTCTTTCTAGAAAACCCGCGAGTTTCCCGGCAATCAAATCGATCGCCGGTGCTTAAAATATCTTGTAATCCATCTCAACAACTTACCATTGTCACATCAGCGAACATGTTGCGACTTGAAAAATGTAAGTTCACACATAGCGCGGTATCAAGTCTTTTGGACTACTTAAAGCGCTCTACACTTCAAACCTTCCATACCTGTTCAATCGAATACCATATCGATTTCTCAAGGAAGTGTTCAGCCACGCTGCAATTATGGCGCAAAGGCTCATCGTTAACATATATGCACCATGTGGAGTGATCGAAATTGCCAAAGTTTCGAAACAGAAGCAAGAGGTTCCTCTTAATTGAGAGTCCTTGTTTGCGTGTGTGCGTGTGCGCGTATGCGCGTTTGCGCGTTTGTGCGTTTGTGCGTTTGTGCGTTTGTGCGTTTGTGCGTTTGTGCGTGTGTGCGTGTGCGCGTGTGCGCGTGTGTGCGTGTGCGCGTGTGCGCGTGTGCGCGTGTGCGCGTGTGTGCGTGTGCGTGTGCGTGTGCGTGTGCGAGTGTGTGTGTGTGTGTGTATGTGTGTGTGTGTGTGCGCGCGTGTGTGTGTGTGCGCGTGTGCCCGTGTGTGCGTGCGTGTGCGTGAATATGTGTGCGTGTGCATGTATCCTTCTCACGAATCCTGATACGTTTGCAAAACAGAAATGTTATAGCAACATTAGGCCTGTTATATCCAAACATCCTTGTATCTATTACCAGGCCCGTAGCAATGTTTTTGGGGCGTGCGTGTTTAGACCTTTCCCAAAAATCCATCAGGTCTTGGCGAAACCTTAGCTGTTGTTAAACAACTCACACAGTATTTGCATGATGCCGGACATTACATCGGGAGCTGGGGGCGAGGGTGTGGTGTTAATTTTTTAAGAGTCACGATCTAAAATCAAGCGGAACTCTTGTGCCTCAGCGGGGAGCACGTTATGGTTACATGCACAAACATCGCATGCCCCCATCCTGATTACCTACAATTAGCGTAAGTGGCACACGTTATTCATTCCGCGAGAAGCGCATTTTTCAGAGACATACTGCGAAAACGTGATACTTCACTATCCTGCAGATGGAAACGTCATTGTGGATTAAAATGTTTAAATAAAACTACAGTAAATAATTAACATAATAAAATATTTGTTTGTAAAATAAATAATTAAATAAAACAAGTACAAAAGTGCAGTTCATGGTTAATATAAACGTTCATTCAACGAGTACTGGTAGGGCCTACAGCGTTCGTAGTTTGTGCTTGTATTGGCGTCCGGCGCGGACTCTGCTTTAACAATGCTGACAAGGAAACTTATGCGCACTAGACGTACGTGGCAAATTTTATAAATAATATCATTTATTTATCGGAGGTCTTCTGTATAACGAAATTCTACATAAGGTTAGTGCACATAGCTGTGACGGTGAACTGTTGTGGTAACTGCCAGTAACACTGCGAGGAGCGGATTGCTGCACTTGTTATATCGTCTGATAGTTTACCTGTCTTGGTGTGGAGTGACCAGGCGTCAGTGGCTCACTCAAGCGTCGGTCTGACGAGTTCCTCGTAGGCCGTTTTCTTGACTTGAGGTGGCGCCACATGTAGTGTTCTTTTAACAAGTGTCGTTCTGGCTTTGTGCTGCACTTGATTAATGAATGGCTGCGTCGACAACTTCCTGTTGGTGGTAACACCCTGTAGTTGTCAATCCGTGGGAACTTTCTGTTTATTTTCCGTGCAATGTCTTAGATCGCTAGCTTCCTGATGGTAACTAACTGAGCGACGCACTTTTATACATTAACCGTTTCAGTGCCCAAAAACCGATTCCGCCGATCACCGTTTTGCCAAGAATTGCAAAGCAGCCGATTGCGATTTGTCAATGCCTCTGACATTGGCTGGTGTCTGGAACACCATTACAATTTGGCGAATACGATTAATCATTACAGAAGGGAGGTCTTCGGCTGCTGGAATTATAATTGACCTATCCATCACGTGATATGTTGCCTAGTAAAAGGTCCGTCAAACCATCACAAATGGATGCCGAACACGTGGAGCGTTTGTACATTCCGTCGTATATTTTTGCTGAAATACTGGCCCCGAAAAGATGGTTTTTTTAAACACATAATGCATAATTTTTAAAGTGACAACTCTATGCGGGAATGTTTTATTTAGGAGATGTCTTGCCGTAATGTTAATGAAATTCATGAAATTAAAATTATGACCATTGTTGGCAAAGGCAAAGCTTGGCTGAGGTCACGCGCGTAATTTTTTATTACGACGTATAAAACCCGTACTATTTATTTACGTCGGTCAGACAGACGGATGGACGGACATACTGACAGACATACATTTATCTATTTATATATATCTATCGATATCTCCATCGCTGCCTCCCTCCTTCCTCCCCTCCCTCCCTCCCTCCCTCCCTCCCTCCCTCCCTCCCTCCCTCCCTCCCTCCCTCCCTCCCTCCCTCCCTCCCTCCCTCCCTCCCTCCCTCACTCCCTCCCTTCCTCCCTCCCTCCCTCCCTCCCTCCCTCCTGCGTTCGATATATCTGCGGGCCCGCGGGCCCGGGGCTCGTCAATCTTCTGTTGAGCCCGCAGCTGCCCCGAGTCATAGGACCGGTTTTTTGTACATATCTGCCGATCTTGTGATCACTCTGTTTGTGAAATACAGACAGGTACCACGAGAGAAGCACCGCAACGACGTGTTCCAGAAGCATGGGCTGAAGATGTGTTTGGATAAACTCACGCGGTTGGTTACCAGAAAGAGGGGTAGAACTTCATGTTGGAGGTGAAGTGTATCAAGCATGCAGGTGCCTTTGCTTAAATTGTTGGCATACACGGGTCTAGTACCCCTCTAGAACTTTGGAATTTGGCCGCGTTATGCCTGAGTTACAGTGGCGCGTCCCTGGACCTCTTTTCGAGGGGTAACTTCCGGTGGTGAATTGGTTTGAATTTGGTGTAGCAAACTTACGAAAATATACGAATATTTGATCAAGATAAGTGATATTATTTAGTGTATAGCATACATAACGTAATTATAGATATATAGTAAGCAATAGGTTTTGTTAAAAGTTAGCTAGAGGGAGTAATCTAGGGTAGATTAAAAGTAGGCGATTTGCGAGCGATAATTGGGGACGTTAATGTAATCGGAACATTGTTTACAAAGTAGGTCACTGGCGAAGTTAACGTAACGTGAACGACAATATAATAGCGTTATTTGAGATAATCGATGTGGTTAGATGAGTAATTAAAACCTGAAATAACAACCTTTTAAAGTGTATATTAGTACACAGGAAACAGTCTTTGCAAAGACTACCTTGTATCTAAGCCTAACTTGAATACATTGTCATCGACATCGTAACTAGGTAAGGCACGGTTTGTCACTGTGTGTTAACAAATATAACTAACTATAACCTAAACAATCTGGTGTAAATTGTACACAAAACGTCTTTTCAAAGACTATATAAAAACTATTTTGAACATAAATAAATTCTGATATGGCACCTTGCAAGCGGCAACTCAGGGCAAAACGACACTTAGTTTGCAACGACTGCCAGAACTGGGTGGATTTTGCGTTGTCTGGCTGTTCAAAATCATGGGCAGAGACCAAAGATGACGGATTCACCTTTCGGTGGATGGGGTGTTTGAGGGTGGAATGTCTGATGAAGGAGGTGTGTAAGTTGATGGATATAGTTAAGGAGATGGAGGCGAGACTCAACATAGAAATAGATGGAGCAGAGAGGGATGACGCGGAGAAAGTTGAGAATTATACGACACAGAAGGAGCAGAGTTGTGACACGGAGACCGAAGAAAGGAGACTGAGAGGAGGGAAGGTGACCGGTGTGAAGGAACAAGAAATTGAGAAGACAGAGGGACAGAGGAAAAGTGTTCGGCAGAGGAAAAGAAAACGGGTCAGTGGGGATAGATCAACAGGTAGTCAGACTGTAGAGAACGAGGAGAGACGCGACAGCGATACAGGTGGTGAAGAGGTAGATACCACAGAAGCAGTTGGTAAGACTGTGAGGCAGAAGACTGATGGAAGAAGACAGAGTGTTCAGCAAACAGAAAACATGACAGGCGTGAAGGTGACAGGGGAGAAAGTGACCTTAGTGAAGGAGGTAGCCGGGGAAAAGGGACGGGAGAGGAGAGAAGAAAATGTGATGGGAGGAAAGATGAAGGGACGAAAGGAAGTGAGAGTAAATATGCTAGAAGAGAAGATGACAGGAGGAAATGGGACAAGAGAAAACGCGACAGGAAAGAAGGGAATGGAAGGGAATGTGACAGGAGAGAAGACGGCAAGAGGAAAAGACAACAACCAGACATATGCAAACCGGAGGAGCTACTCCGAGGCAGTTATTGAGGGGGCAAGGAGAAAAGAGAGAGTGTTTATGGGCGATTCAGTTCTGAGAAAAACAGACAAGACTATATGCGAGGGGAAGGACGTTGTTGTATGTCTACCGGGGGCTAGAATAGAGCATGTGACCGAAAGGGTAGAGAAGGTATTGGGGCATGGCAAGGGAGGATCTATACTAATACACGTAGGAACAAACAATTCAGACAAGGAGGGAACAAATGGGATAGTTCAGAAGTACAGACATCTAGTGAGGAAGCTAAAGAAGACAAGAGTGGAATAGGTTATTCTCTCAGGAATTTTGCCAGTAATGGGAGGAAGAGGGGCAAGCTACAGAAACTGTAAGAGGATGGCGATCAATGCACTAGTTGAGCAGATGTGTGAGGAAGAGGGCGTGGGATTCAAATATTTATGGGGGTACTTTGTTGGAAGAGAAGATATGTACATGAGAGATGGCCTCCATCTAAGTGGAAAGGGGGCAGCAGTTTTCTCAGAGAATCTGCTGCGATCTGTTGACAGTGGGACAGGTTGCATCTATTTAAATTAAATTCGCAGGGGGGACTCACAGAGAAGCCTGAAACTGGAGGCATAAATAAAGACAGCAAAAATAATTCAGCAAAGAACAGTCTGGAAAACTGTTCTGAAGCTGGGTATAAATGTATTTGTTTAAATGCAAGGAGTATAGTAAACAAAAGAAATTAACTAAACATTATGGTAGAATATATTGACCCTCACATAATAGGTATAACCGAATCATGGGCAACCGCCGATATATCAGATGCCGAATTGGGAATGACAGGATATGTAATGTTTAGGAAAGATAGAATAGGAAGAAGGGGGGGGGGGTGGAGTTATTTTATATATTAAAGAATCTATCCAGGCTTATGAAATAAAATTAGACAGAGAAGCAGATTGCGAAGAAGCTGTTTGGTGTAACATAGTTACAGGAAACTCAACGTTAACGGTTGGATTAGTTTATCAAAGTCCAAACATAAGCATAGAAGAGAATGAAAAAATACAAAACGCTATAAGGGAAGTGAGCAAACGGGACTGTGTTATTATGGCGGATTTTAACCATGGACATATAAAATGGAAATCTCTACAGAGTATGGGTAGTGAGGACCACAAGTTTTTAGTTTTAGTACAAGATAGTTTCCTTTCTCAACATGTGCTAGAACCAACCAGGGGAGAGAATGTGTTAGACTTAGTTTTGTCCTCACAGAATGAATTAGTTGACAATGTTAAATTATGTGAGCCTCTGGGAAATAGTGATCACAACCAGATACATTTTACCATCAAAGTAAAATCAGAAAGAAATAATAAAAAGCAGTTCAGGAGAAATTTCCACAAAGGAAGATATAAGGAAATGAGGATATATTTAGCAAAGATAGACTGGAATAACACACTGAAGAATAAGACAGCAACATAATGCTGGAATATCTTAAAGAATGAAATAGAGTGCATCGTAGATAAATTTGTTCCCTTCGAAAAACAAGGGAAACGGACCAGAAAGAAATACTTAGCGAAAGAAGCCATTAGAAAAATTAAGTATAAACAAATTATGTGGAAGTTACATAGATGTACTGGAAATGACGAAGACTACAACATTTATAAAGAAACACTAAACCAAGCTACAGCTGAAATTAGAAATTCAAAGGGAAGCTATGAACATAAATTAGCTTGTAATATAAAACATGACAGCAAGAATTGTTATGCGTATGTTCGAAGCAAACAGAAAGTTCAGGATAAGGTCGGTCCTCTAGAAGATAGTGCTGGAAATATAATAACAGAAGGATTCTTAATGGCAGAAGACCTGAATGAGTATTTTAGTTCAGTGTTTACCAGAGAAGACACTAGTTCACTGCCAGTACCAGAGGCTATGTTCAAGGGGGCAAAATCAGACTACTTAAGACAGTTAATTGTAACCCCAGAAATGGTAGCTAAGAAAATTAGGGCTATGAAGGATAATAAATCACCTGGAGTGGATGGTATTCCACCCAAACTACTATTGGAAATCGTAGAACAAATTAGCATACCGCTTGCAACAGCTTTCAACTTGTCATTATAAGAGGGAGTGGTTCCTTTAGAATGGAAAGAAGCAAACATTATACCGTTATTTAAAAAAGGTTGAGAAACAAGTCAAATAATTATAGACCAGTTAGTTTAACATCGGTGATTTGTAAATTATTAGAAAGAATAATTAAAGATCACATGGTGGATTTTTTTGTTAAACATAACTTGATAAACCCATCTCAACATGGGTTTCTAAAAGCGAGGTCATGCTTAACAAATATGTTATGTTTTTTGGAAGATATCATTAAGTGGGTAGATGATGGATCACCAGTAGATATCATCTACTTAGATTTCCAAAAAGCTTTCGACAAAGTGCCACATCAAAGATTACTGTTTAAACTAAAGGCCCATGGCATAGGAAATGGTATAATTAACTGGATAGAAAAATGGCTGATTGACAGAAGACAACGGGTAGTTGTTGATGTGGAGGCTTCAAACTGGAAATCAGTTTTGAATGGGGTTCCACAGGGATCAGTACTGGGACCTATATTATTCTTAATATATATAAACGATTTCGACGACGATATAGCTATCAAGGTGTTGAAATTTGCAGATGATACAAAAGTGTTTAGAAGGATTATAAGTGATGGAGATAGACAGCATTTACAAGATGATCTTGACAGGTTGATCAAATGATCTGAAAAGTGGCAAATGTTGTTCAATTTTGGGAAATGTAAATGCCTTCACACAGGACATGGGAACGAATATGTAGAATATACAATGGGGCGAACTGTACTAAGTACTACTGTAAAAGAAAAAGACTTAGGGCTGACAATTAGTGCTGACATGAAGGTTTCAGAGCAGTGTGGAATTGCAGCTTCAAAAGGAAATCAAATCCTTGGATTGATTAGGCGAAATATAGCAAATAAAGAAAAAGAACTAATAATACCACTGTACAAAACAATAGTTAGGCCTCATTTAGAATATTGTATACAAGCGTGGAGGCCATACCGAAAGAAGGACATAGATATGTTAGAAAGAGTACAGAGGAGAGCGACTAAAATAATACAAAATCTGAGGGATCTTATTTATGAAAAACGCCTAAAAGAATGTGGTTTAACAACACTAGAGACCAGGAGATTGAGAGGAGATCAGATAGAAGTGTTTAAAATATTGAATGGTTATGAAAATATTGATAGAAATGTGTTTTTTTCAGTTAAGAAAGATAGAAAGACTAGAGGACATGAAGTTACATTAGTAAAGGAGCAGTGTAGATTAGACGTAAGAAAGTTCTCATTTTCACAAAGGACTGTGAATGAATGGAACATATTATCTGATGATTGTGTGGGTGCTAGTAGTGTGAATATGTTTTAAAATAAAATCGACACATACCTCAGAAGGGCTGGATATATGTAGATAAAAGGGTTGGACTCTCGATAAGCCAAAGGGCTTCCTTGTCCACCTGCCATCTAGAGTTAATTCTCTGGATGGCAATTTTTTTAAATCTTGTTAAATGTGTCCCTGTCACTGAAGTTACAGTGGCGCAGCTGAAACAATTTAAACAGCAACCCCCCCTCCCCCTTCGTCTTCCGAGGTCATCAGTGAGGTTACGGTGTCGCGCTTACATTTATCCGGGCGTAACATTTTATCCGGGTGATGTTTATATGCATATGTAAGGCATAATGTTTGGCACCAGTAGATCAGGTAAGGATAAATAATACCTAGTAGTTAAATATGTTTCGTTCGTTGTCGTAACACGAGCGTTATAGTTAGAGTACATAATTATAATTTGCTGTTTCAGTTTTGTGACCAAGTATAAGAGTAATCACGTGACGTGTGCGTGGAGAGGAAACTGTTTTACGACACATAAGTATTTATGTCTGTGGGAAGCAAACATTATACAATTTATGTATATATAAACATATATAAACATCCATAACGCCCGGATAAATGAATGCGCGACAGTCGTAGCTGGTGCTAAATATTTGTGTAGACTGGTGCCTTTGCGTACATTGGTGGACTGTTGGATTGATCACCAATGATGTGCGTGTATATTTATGTAGGTAGAAGTGCGACGAAGGATGTAGACTAGACGGTGCGAATGCACCGAGGAAGGCAGAAGTGTCACGGCAGACAGGAATGTATGAAACAAGTTAAAAAGGAACGACTTAAACAGTCAAGTCTGTCCCAGTATCCGGAATCAGTGCCAGAGTCAATAATATTGTAAGACTATCCCTGATGTATTGTCTACACAAATGTACAGATGTTTGCTGAATCAATTGCTGAATTTGCTGAATCAATCGTCCCACGTACTGTCTTGGCCGGTTTTGATTGAGGTAACTAGACGACGTCGATAAGCAATTCCAAGAAAATGCGGTTAGGCCGTTAGCCCCCGTCCACCTTCGCTATTACCTACTATCCTGTGTTTACTATTTGAATATTTCGTATTTAATTTTAACGTTTGGTTGCGTTAAACTTATTAAACGCCGTTTGGCGGGCAATATACATTCAACGTTGTAATTCTAGTATACTTTGTATATATAATATACCCACTATACTAGAATAAATTATAATCAATAAAGGTTGCTGGGCCTTCAAATCTTTGTCGGGCCTGCGACATTTTCATATTGCAGGCCCAGTTGGCCCTTGACATTTTGAGCCTGATGTCGGGCACTGCCTTCCTCCCTTTCCCTTCCTCCCCCCTCTTTCTCTCTGAAACGTTTAATTGGCGGATTGATTTTACCATTTGTTAGTCTTGTAGTAAATATACCAAATTGTTTGGTGCGCAAACTGGCTGTTTTGGTGTGCACGCTATTTTTATGATCGATATTTCACAGCAGGTATTATTTTTAATCAAGCACCAGATGGCGTCACATGTTCCGTATTCATCAAGGAGTATATTGAATGCTCGACCAATCGCGTCGTTTACGATGAATGTATTATTGCAAGCCAACACCGTCGTCGTTTTTGGAGGGAGTGTATTTTTTGGCCTGGAAATGCACACTGCCAACAAACATCCATCACATTTGAGTCGGAGTCTGTTCATAGGCTCGGGAACAGGGGGGCGAGGGGATAGTATTTCTCTGGGGCAGACATATGGTTCTGCCCCCCCCCCCCCCCCCCATTACGTGTGAGCGTGAACTTTATGAGACGATTAATGTGGATTTTTTAAACTGTTGAAGGTGCGTGTAATTGGATGGCAGACATATGGTTTTGTGTTCCCCTCTCAGTAATAAGCGACGCAGACATGTGGTTTTCTGCCGCCCCCCCTCCCCGTCTTCGGATATTATCATTTCAGCGGAGACAGCGGAGAGAAGGGAGAAGGTGGAGAAGGTAAATGGACCGCAGCGGCGCGACGTAAAAAATGACATTTTCAACAGTAACTGTCCCCCTCCCGTGTTCGGATGTCATGGGTTCACAGTTCACTGGTTCCGATGTAACAGTCGAGGCAACCGAGACAGCCACAGGTGAAGGAAGATGTGAAGATATGCGGCCGCGCGGCGGCGAAACATTTTCATTGGTGCTGAAGCTCCGTTAGCCCCCCCCCCCCCCACCCCAATATGCCATGGGTCTGTTGGAGATGTGCCGCAGTCGAGGGGCTAGTGACGGAGATTGTCCGCGATCGGGTGGCGGTGTGTGGTGTTGGGTATTTTACGCGGTCAAAGATGGGGTAGCGTTAAGTATTTTTCCAGGTCCTGTGGGGGAGGTAGTGGTCTGATATTTTCCACGGTCGAAGGTGAGGTAGTGATGGAAATGTATGCGGAAGAAGGGGTAGTCTTGAACATCGTTTACGTTTTTACGTCACGATTTAAAATTAAGCATAACTACTTCCCTCCAGGCGGAACTACTCCCACATCCGGAACTACTTTGCCTCAGTGTGGGTTTCATACGCACCCATCGCACCCCAGTCCAAGGGCATGTAAAGTAATGACAAAATACGATGTTGTGCTATGACAAGTGGCATACATTGTGCTAGTATACAGTGCAAAATGTTTCAATGACATCATTACCTATGCATCAGTTGCTACGTATTAGCTGCTGATGTATCAGTTGCTGCTACCGTTATTGCTGATTTATCCGTTGCTACTATATTAATTATTACTGTACATGTTGTTAATGCATTAGTTGCTAATCATGCATTTGCTCCTGGTCATGTTGCTACTGCAACATTTACTACCGAACCATTGCCTAATACATATCTTGCTATTCTATAGGATAGCGCTGCGTAAGTTGTTACTCCGTCAGTTTATATAGTTGCTACAGTAACAGTTGTTATCGTATATGTTGCTGCTGTATCAGTTACTACCGCATATGTTGCATTGCATTAGTTGCTATTGTATCAGTTGTTGCTGTATGCTTTGCCACGGTACCAGTTGTTACCGCATTAGGTGCTATTGCATATCTATGTGCCAGCTGCTACTGCACCATTTCCTTCTGCGTCAGTTGCTACTGCTGTAGTTGCTGCTGTATCTGTTGCTACGGCATTAGTTGCTACTGTACTAGTTGCTACTGTATCTGTCGTTACGGCATTAGTTGCTACTGTACTAGTTGCTACTGTATCTGTCGTTACCGCGGCACAACCTTAGTTGTTACTGTACTAGTTGCTACTGTATATGTCGCTACGGCATTAGTTGTTACTGTACTAGTTGCTACTGTATCTGTCGCTACGGCATTAGTTGTTACTGTACTAGTTGCTACTGTATCTGTCGCTACGGCAGTAGTTGCTACTGTACTAGTTGCTACTGTATCTGTTGCTACGGCATTAGTTGTTACTGCACTGGTTGTTACTGTATCTGTCGCTACGGCATTAGTTGTTACTGTACTAGTTGCTACTGTATCTGTCGCTACGGCATTAGTTGCTACTGTACTAGTTGCTATCATATATGTTGCTATGCACTACGTTGCAACCATATAGAGTGCTACTGTTCTACTGGATCATCTGCTACTGGATGTTAGAAAACACACAGAATCGTTACATAAACATCACAACGCGCTCGCAGATACTCGTTGTTTGTTTCATATGATGAAAGGCGAAGAAAATGTCAAGTTGACGTCCATCGATAGGCCATAATCGTGATGGTGTAGAATTGTCAAATAACATTACTATTGCTTTGCTAATGGCATAAGCATATTGTGTCTACTTCAAGTCCATGACGCAGGAGTAGTATATAGCGTACACAGAGGCTCGCCCCGCCCCTTTTTGACCTACTTTAGGCCTAACTCCATGCATAAAAAACGTCCTTATCTTTTTCGGGAACCTACTTATAAAAAGAAGATCAAAGGGTTTTGTGTAACCTGAGAGAAATCGGGAACCTACTTATAAAAAACGTGATTGATGGCCTGTCACTTTTGATTGATGATATTGAGGTGCCACCTAGCGATTATCCCAGTGATTAGTTTAGCCCTAGCGATCAACGTAGACGTCCCACCCCTAGCGATCAACGTAGCGTCCCTAGCATTCCCCTAGCGATCAATCTCGTAAGCAATAATGCGTATATAACCGAGATAAAACCATTCATAGACGCCGGCGCCGGATTAGCTCTCCTGGGAGCGCGTTCGACTAGGGATCGAAAGATTCCGGGTCCGAATCCGTACGTCGGCACCTTTTTAGATGCGCCATCTATCGGCGGTGACGTCTGTTCTATATAAGTGGTGTCGGTAGCGGTTTATCGGTAGTAGTCATGTTGTCGTCGGAACCTATAAAGTTTGGCGGCTCGCGCTCCTTCTTGTCGAATATGTACAGGGTCTTCCGATCCGTCGAGCACGCCTATCAGTATAGGAAAGCGATGTTCAACGAAGACCTCGCATGCGCCGCGTGTATCAAAAGTGCGCGATCGCCCTACGTAGCGAAACGACTCAGTCACGGTATACGAAAAAAGAGAACAGGAACCGAATGGAACGTCGTTAGGGTCGCTTGTATGAAGGGGCTGTTGATGAGTAAGTTCGGCGGGGAGTTGAAGACCGACCTGTTGGCCACCGGGGACGCCGAATTGGTGGAGTGGGTACCGAGTAGGGAGGGTTTCTGGGGTACCAGGATTGGGGACGTTGCGGGGGAGAACAAGCTCGGTAAACTGTTGATGGAGGTGCGCGACGCTTATAAAGACGCGTAAAAAACCTCAGCCAGTATCAGTCGTGAAAATGGGCGGACCGTTGTTGAAGCATCCGTTTACGTGTATAGTATCAGGGCCTACGGGATGCGGTAAGACGACGTTCGTCGACCGTCTGATACGACGCGCTATGATCGATCCGGCGCCCGAAAAAATCCTGTGGTGTTACGGGCAGTGGCAGACCGCCTACGCGTCTATGTCTCCGGAAATAGAGTTCGTAGACGGCCTGTCGACTACGACGCATTTAGACGGTAAAAAGAGGACGCTTTTAGTACTTGACGACCTCATGGAGGAAGCCGATAGCGGGGTGACGGAACTATTTACAAAAAAAAGTCATCATTGTAATACGTCGGTCGTACAACTCCGACAGAACATGTTTCCGAAAGGGAAAGAAAACCGCAAAATCAGCCTGAACGCCCAATACTTAGCGCTATTCAAGAACCCCCGAGACGCTGGTCAAGTAGGTCACCTAGCGAAACAGATGTATCCGGGACAGGTCAAGTACATGATAGAGGCTTTCAAAGACGCGACGTCGGCGGCGTACGGCTATCTCTTCGTCGATCTGAAACAGGAAACGGAAGAGTACATGCGCCTGCGTACGTGTATATTTCCGGACGACCCCCTACAGTACGTCTACGTACGGAAGGGCGGTCAACTATAAGTAGAGAGGGACGTCGCCGCGTACGCATTAGTCGGTATGACGGGGAGACGCGCGGTGGTAGCGGCGAAGCGACGACCAAAGGCGGCGGCGACGACGGTTTCGGAGCAACGCCTGAAGAGACACATTTTCGACCTGCAGTTGATGGATAGACATAAGCGGAACATCGATCTGCGAAAAGCCGTTCTCGCCCACTCGGAGGTCGGTCTCATATGTAGTCTATGCGATTGCGCGTACAATATTCTGAGAGGTAACGTGAAGGTGTCGCCGAAGCAGAAACGCGTGTTGACGAAATACAGAGATCACCTGCGTGACCTGGTCAACAAACGAATTCCGGTGAAGCGGAAGCGAGCCATCTTGCAAACGGGGACGGGTGGTTTTCTGACGGCCCTGCTAGCGCCGTTAGCGAGCACCGTTCTCCTGCCACTACTCAAACAGATCATCGGGGGTTAATCGATGCAGTACGCGAAGAAGATGGCATTGGTCGACCCGCGATTGGTGGAAAGTCTCCTTCAACCACAGCAGCCGTCAAGCAGCACGCCCCGATCACGTGTACTGAGTAGCCTGGACAGCGACATGAAAGATATTCTAGAGCGATCGGATTTATCCGAACGCGATAAGGTGGTGTCGTACAATCAACTGCTGAGTCGTTACAACACTATAGAGGCGGCTCGAGCGGCGCAACCGGTACGCGTGTCGATGGTTAACGACGACGAGATACCACAGCCCGCGGCGCCATCGTCGGAGGCCGTAGAGCGCGAGATCGTAGCCAGCATGCCGAAAACGCTGAAAGGGAAGGCGAGTCTACTTATCGCGAAAATAAAAGCCTATCCGTTGTGTCGATGGAACGACCGCGGCGAATTCGTGTACGACGGTAAAACGATCGCGGGGAGTAACATGGTTGATCTAGTGAACGATCTCATGCGAACGAGAACGAAGACGACACAGCCCCTAGGATGGCGCGCTTTCGGGTTGAGTATGAAGGGTATGAACATTCCTATGGAGTTCGTCGGCAACCCGCGCTATCGGGAGTACATGGAGCGACGGCGGCGGCAAAGAGAAGAGGAGTCGGAGGCGGCGGTCAGTTCAGCGGGGAAGGCGGTGCGACGACGACGTTCTAGAAAGAGACAAGGAGCGTTGGACGCGTGGGAATCGATGTGACGATGCCGCCGATACAACGAACGGTCGTCGTCGTCGGTCTCGTCATCACGGTTATCGCTCTCTATATAATATTCGTCGTTCATTGGTCGTCGTCGTCGTCGTCGTCATGGTGTCCGGGTGGAGTAGTCGTCGGCGTCCAAAACGAAACCTTCGACAACGAAACGACGACGAACTGAATGAACTCTACTTCGATCCGAAACGGGCGGGCAGTTACGGAGGCGTCGACGCGTTGCACCGGGCGTCGAAGGGGGGGGGGGCGACGACGACCGGACGTCGAGAGGTGGCTAGCGGCGCAGGACGCTTATACCCTACACAAACCGGTTAAAAGACGTTTCAAACGACGTTGCGTCATCGTGGGCGGTCAAAACCAACAGTGGCAAGCCGATCTGGTCGACTTGTCTAGGCTAAAAAATCACAACGACGGTATAACATTCCTATTGACGGTCATCGACGTGTTTTCGAAGCGGGCGTGGTGCGTTCCGTTGAAGAGTAAGTCCGGCGCGTCGCTCGTCGCGGCCTTCGCGCGTCTGCTGAACGACGCGCAACAACCGCCGAACGCGCTGCAGACCTATAAGGGGACCGAGTTTCTGAACCGACCCCAGCAAACGTTCCTAAAGAGTCACGGCGTTCATCATTTCGTGACGCATAACGAGGAGACTAAAGCGAGCGTAGTGGAACGATTCAATCGGACTTTGAAAACGCGCATGTGGCGTTATTTTACGAAACACGAGACGCTGCGCTACGTAGAGGCGTTACCGGATTTCGTGCATTCGTACAACAACGCCTATAATCGAAGCATCGGTAGGACGCCGGCGAGCGTCGACGCGACGAATCAGGAGGACGTATGGCAACGCCTGTACGGCGGAGGCGGCGCCGGTAGGGGGAAAAAACCGAAACTTCGCGAAGGAGATCGCGTGCGTATCAGTAAGACGAGGGGTCAATTCAAAAAAGGATACATGCCTAACTGGAGCGAGGAGCTCTTCACCGTCGTAGAGGTGCATCCGTCCGAACCGCCCGTTTATCGCCTGAAGGACGACGCCGGGACACCGGTAGAGGGCGCCTTCTACGAACAGGAAGTACAACGCGTAGTCGTTCCGAAGGACAAACTATATCGAGTGGCGGAGGTTCTGCAGCGGCGTCGTCGTCGCGGCGGCGGGTCGGAGGCGCTCGTAAAATGGAGCGGTTACCCGGCCTCCTTCAGTAGTTGGATCGACGCCGCGGCGCTCGTGGACCTATAATAGCGCGGCATGCGTTGGACGCGTCACGAGGAATGCTGGCGGCTGCACGATTCGTGCTTATGCAGGGGAACGTCGCTCCTCCCGTATAAGGGGCCCTGCTGTAGCCGCAGACCGCAGTAGCGCGATGATGATGATCGACGAGCAGCCGAAGAAGAAGAAGACTACCAAAGAGGACTCCGTCGACGCCGCTACTGGTTCAGAGCAGCCGACGAAGACTACCAACGAGGACTCCGTCGACTCCACCGTCCACGAACCCGTTCCATGGCGGCTCTGCGGTAACGAATGCCCAAAGGCCGAAATCGTATTCCTCTGTCAGGTCATCGTCCTGTACTTCGTCATCGCCGTTAGTATATACAATCTGACGCGGGGTCAAGGCGACTCCAACCTGTGGACGGCGCTGTTGAGCAGCTGTCTCGGTTACCTGCTCCCGAGTCCGTCTATGAGCGGCGGCGGTCGACGACGACGAGACGATGGCGGTATCGTCTGACTTTTACCTGACGCTACCGAGCAACGCGTCTATGAAGCGGCACCCCGAAAATACGTTGACGCACTACATCACGACGCTGCCGCGACGTTTCGACCTGCCTGGCGGAGAATGGGAATGCGGACTGGTGACGCTACAGTACCCGCACACGTGGTACAACGTGAGAGAGGCGGACGCCACCTTCTACCTGTCGGCGCCACGAGGTGAGATGGGTCTTTTCACGACCATGGACGGTATCGGGATATACCGGCAGGGTACGATTACTCACGGTTTCTACAACAACGTTTACGTGCTACTGCGCGAGCTCAACGAGGCGCTAATGAAATTGTGCACCGATAAGGTCAAGGTGCGTCTAGAGTACAGTGGCGTCTCTAACCGAATGACGCTGCTTATGTCGGCGGGTGTCGCCTTTACCCTACCCGATACGAGCCGTCTGAAGAGCTTGCTAGGTTTCCATAAGAACGTTATCGTAAGTCCCCCGATGATGGGCCCCGAACCGGAAGTCGTCGTTATCGAGACCAGCCCCGCCGCGTACACGTTCGCGTACGAAGGTCGCAATACGGTGGATATGAAGGCGGCGTCGACACCCTGTACGTGTACACGGATCTCGTGGAATCGCGCGTCGTCGGCGACGTGTACGCGCCGCTCCTTCGAAACATCGCCGTCTTCGGTACGAACGGTAGCGTTATTTCGGAAACGTTCGACCGCGTCCAATACGTGAAGTTGCTGCGGCATCAATTCGACACGATCGAGGTCGATATAAGAGACGATTGCGGTCAACCGATACCATTCGAGCGGGGGAAGCTAGTGGCGACGCTTCACATCAGACGCTGTAAATCGAGATTGTTTTAACCATCATGCCGAACCCGTACGAGGACTACTACGTTCGACAGGTCGGCGGTCAACTGCCGGTCTTCATCGGCGGTCGGGGTCAACGAGGACACGGTCTGGGTAATATCTTCGGGAGCCTGTTTCGAAGCGTCATGCCGCTTTTTAAGAGATGGCGTTGGGAAAACGCGCGCTCAAAACCGGCGTGCACGTGGCGCGGGACGTCGTCGGCGGCGGCAATCTAAAAGCGTCGGTAAAACGACGCGCGAAGGAGGCCGGCGTCGATCTTCTCGACGGCCTATTGAAAGGGCCGGCGCCGAAGAAGAGACGGATGAAAAAAAGACCGCCTATAAAGAAGCCGCGTCGAACGGCGACGACCGTCAGTAGACGGAAGAGAGGGCGTCGACCGGTCGATATATTCGACGCGTAACGATGGCGTTCGTAAATACAGCGTGCGAGGGCGTGAAGGCCGAACTGGACCTGTTCACCGGACCGCTGACGCAGAAGAGCATCGAGAGCAGTCAGTGGACCGTCTACCAACCGCTGACGGCTCTCGACGCCGGCGGTCCTATCGAGTTCCTCATTCCGGGGTCGGGTAACGACTACACGGACCTGGCGAGCCTTCTAACGTACGTCCGCTTCAAAGTGGTTCAGGGGGACGGTACCGATCTGGCGGCCGGCGCCAACGTGGCGCCGGTCAACAATTTCCTCCATTCGATGTTCAGTCAAATCGACGTGTCGCTGAACGGTACGCTCGTGACGCCGTCGACCAATACGTACACGTACCGGGCCTACATCGAGACCCTGCTGAGTTACGGTAGCGACGCGAAACGATCGCATCTCACGGGGTCGTTGTGGTACAAAGACAGCGCCGGACACATGAACGCGCGCGGGGACGACAACACCGGGTTCATAGCGCGGAGCGACCTGACGGCGGCCAGCACAGAGGTGGAGATGATGGGACGCCTGCACGTAGACGCGTTTATGCTAAACCGCCTCCTACCGAGCGGCATCGACACGAAAATACACATGGTCCACTCGAAGGACGCCTTCGCGCTCATGGGCCCGGCTGCCGCGCCGGGTTGGCGTATCGTGATACGCTCGATTTGCCTGTACGTCCGAAAAGTGAAGTTGAACCCGGAAGTCCAGCTGGGTCATATCAAAGCGTGGACTTTGGGAACGGCTAAGTTTCCGATGCGCCGCGTCGACTGCAAGTCGTTCTCGATAACCGCGGGTACGCTATCGCACACGCACGAGAACCTGTACATGGGTGCGATTCCGAAACGCATAATCGTGATGATGATCGACAACGCCGCCTACAACGGAGACTACACTATAAATCCGTTCAACGCGCAGCACAACGACATAAACTTCCTCGCGCTCATCGTCGACGGACGTCAGGTGCCGAGCAAGCCGCTGCAGCCGGACTTCCCACACCACCGGTGCATACGAAGCTACATGAATCTCTTCGAGGCCACCGGAAAGGCGGGCGAGGACGAGGGGAACGACATATCGCGCTCGGACTTTGAAGCCGGCTACACCGTCTTCGCTTTCGACCTGACCCCCGACTGTTGCGACGGGGACCATTTCAACGTCGTGCGTCAGGGGACCGTGGGCCCTGAAATGCAGTTCACGACGCCACTACCCCGACCGATGAACGTCGTCGTGTACGCTTAATTCGAGACGGTGATGGAGATCGATCGGACCCGGAACGTCCTGTACGACTGTACGTCGTAATGGATACGTTCCAACTGATGCGTCGCCTGGAACGCCACGCGTACACTAAACGCATCGTCGCCGGCGTCGTGCCTAAAGACGCGCTACTTACCACCGCCGCCACTTACCCGATGGCCTTCGTGTGCAATACCGACGACGGCGGCGAACCGGGGGAGCACTGGGTGGCCGTTTACGTCGACCGGCAAGGCGTCGGCGAGTACTTCGATTCGTACGGTCTGCCGCCGCTGCACGCCGACTTCCGCGCGGGAAGTGCGGCGACGCGTGGACGTACAACGACAAGCGGTTGCAGAGCGTCGTCTCTAACGTGTGCGGACAATATTGCGTCGCCTACCTACTCCTCCGATGTCGCGGCATGCCGTTGACGGCGTTCCAGAACCTATTCGGCACCAATCGGGTGAACAATGACTGTCTCGTATTCGATTGGCTAAAACCACATTAATGCTTCGCTTCGCTTTTACGTGTGTAGTAATAAAAAAACAATGAAATGTACGCAATTGTGTTTTATTACCCTACCTACATACATACATACAGAACCCTACCCCTAGGCGGCCCCCACCCTAGGCAAGTTAGACGAGTCGAGTTAGACGAGTATCGATGCCGTGGTGACACCGTCGTCGAGCACGCGGCGTTTAGCGTAGAAATAGCTCAACGCCGCGCGCTCTTGAACGTACGTCAACACGGACGAGTTTTTCACCTGGAAGCCGCGGTTCCAACCGACGCCGCTGCGTCGGTCGCGCAGTACGGCGAGGAAGGTGTGCTCGTCGATATCGTTCTGACGCTTGCTCAATCCCTTCGTGCTGTACTTCGAGCCGTTGTCGCCGCCGAAGCAGTAGTACGTCTTATTGCACAGCGCCACGATTCGGTCGCCGCGCCACTCTTCTTTGAAGAGACCCGGCGTTTCACGATCGAACAGAAGACGGCGCGCGCTGCAGTCCCCACCACCCTCCCACGTCAGTCCGGCGACGCGGCGTCGTACGTACGCGTCCACGTGCGCGTCGCAACATTCGGCCGGAAACCAGAGCGACCGATTCCGGAAGTAGTGTTCGTGCAGCGCTTCCGGTACGAGCGCGTCGATGTCGTGACCCGCGAGGGCTATGTACGCCGAGTCGGTGTCCATAGCGCAGTACTGGAAGAGCGGCCGGGGAATGTAGGCGTCGACGAAGTCGTAATAAAACTCGAGCATTCGTAATTTCGCGTATTGATACACGAAATAACCGATTTGAATCGGCAGACCGTAGACGACGGTGCGCTTATTCAGCGCCACCTCGTACAGCTCGCCGTCGACGACGACGTCGAGTTGCCGGAAGCGACGGTTGTTGACGAGTTGCGAGGCGCCTACCGACGTGGCGTACTTGATATCTCGGTGTCGATCGACGCGCGTAATCGTTTTCCCGTACGAACTGTTGCCGAGTAGTTTAAAGGTGTCGGCGATGATCGCTTTGTCGGGGTCGACGTCGCCCTCGCGTCGCGCCGTCGACACCGTGTCGCCGAAACGGCGAAAGCACGCGATCGGCGTGTAATCGATCACCTGGTAGATGCGCGCGACGACGAGCCCGTGCTCCAGATACCAGCGTAGGAGGGGCGTGGCGAGCACGATCGCCGTGCCGAAGTAGCTACCGACGAGCGTCCGTTGAGGTCGGGTGAGTAGATCGTGCGACTCGGCGTAGCGGCGCATGAACGGGCTGAGATCGTCGCGCGTGATATCGACGTTCTTGAAGACGGGCTGCATTTCGGCGAACTTAGCGCGCAGCGCTTCCGGCACGGCGATATCGCACTGCACGAGACCGAACAGAGATCCGTCGCGTACACCCTCCAGTATCGTCGAGTGTGTACACCCGCCCCCCGCCGGTTGCCATCGTGACGCATCGGGCGGCGCCACGGGGGGTCTCACGACTCGCCACTGGCACTCCCACATTTCGACGACGGCGTCGACGTGCCGGCGCAGGTAGGCCGTCACGGCGATCGTCGCGGCGTACAGCGTCGTCATCGGTTGACCGTTGACGGCGTTCGTCGTCACGTGCGTCTGGCATATCGGGCAGCCGTGAAAGTAGCAGCCGTGAAATTGATACGCTGTTCGCGTGGCGGCGCACCAACCGTCGACTCGGTACTTGCCGACGCGCTTCTCGCGTCCGTTCAACTGGTGCCGTATAGGAGTGCCGATGCGTTCCGCTTCGTACGTCAACCACTCTACGGCCATACGACCGTAGCGGTGCACGCGTTCCGCTCGAATGCCGGTCTCCGCGCGTCGGCTAGTGTACCAACCCGTCGGCATCTCCCGCATCATCGCCGATAGATAGAGGCCGTTCGCGTCTTAGCCGACTATCGAACGACACGGGTTGTTGCCGCCTCGAATCGACGTCACGCCGGCTTCGTGATGACGCGCGAAGATGATCGATGGACCGCCGACGATCTGCGACTGCAGTAGGCGGGGCAGGTCTTTGTTGGACTCGTTGAACAGGGAGAAATGGATTTACAGCGGTAGGTCGTTGAATAGGTACAACAACGTCAACCCCGGTACGCTGATGGCGTCCTTGAACATATCGATGCGCTGACGGCGATAGAAGGCGAACTGCCGCTCGATGGCCTCGAGAAACGGCGCCACATCTCGGATATTATACCAGATTAGAAAATCGCGCATCGTCGTCATGCGCTCGTCGCGCCACGCCGTCGCACAAATTTCGTACGCCTCCGCGGAAATTCCCTCGCGTTTCAGGTGGCTGTAGAAAGTTTCGCGCGGCGGCAGGACGGTCTCGTCCAGGCGCGTCAACGCGTCGATATATTCGTACGGAAAGTACCCCTTCGTCGCCACGCAGCCGTAAGCTTTCAGATAGCGCTCGTTGCTGACACCGGGCGCGAGGTAATTAGTTATGTCGAGAAATTTCAACGTCGACGTCGTCAGGCACATGTAATTGTTCTGTCGTTTAATGGTGAACGCCGACGATATGCGCTGCGCGTCTTCGGTTATGAGCAGGGGGGTCAAGTATTTTTGACGACGTTCAAATCGTAGTTACCGCTGTTGAAGCCCAGGACGGGCATTTGACGAAGGTGCGTCCACAGGCGGTCGGCGAGTGCGGCGTACGGTGACGCATCGTTGTCGTCGTCGTCGCGTTGTCGCCGCCAGTCGTCGTCGAGCGCTTCGAGCGCCTCGAAGACCGCGTCATAGCGGGGACTTAGACCCGCGCACGCCGCAGCGCTCACGGCTTCCAGGTCATCGATGAGGCGGCGCGCTAGTTCGGCCGAATCACCGGTCGTGACGTAACAGCGCACCGCTTCGTGTCCGGGCACGTTCGACGCGACGCTCACGCTGAGCAGTTCCAGTCGCTCTAGCCACCGACATTTGTCGGTATCCGGCGGTAGATCGTTGGCGGGAAAATAACATTCAAAATCGAATGTCGCGCGGTACTGATAGTAGCGCAGGTCGTCGTCGCCGACGTCGATACCTTCGTCGTCGAACCGCTGAAATACGGATGGCGTCGGTCGGTAGATGCCGCCGGGGAACACGTGACGAACACCGCCTTCGCACGTCGCTTCGTGACATCGTAAACGCGACGGGTACCGCCAGAGGGAGTTGCCGCATTTCGAGCACTTGTACGTTTTCGCGTACGCGCGCAGGTCGACTATGTACGAGAAGTGCTTCTTGTACAGGTTAACGTTCAGGGTCGTGGGGTGCGTTTCGATCGACCGACGGACTAGTTCGGCGGCGCCAGTCGCCGTCAGTCGATAGACGGCGATGTTGATGCCGAAAACCGTCTCCACGCGTTCCAGTTCGTTCAGGCGCACGCCGTTCGACGTCGTGTCGTAGCGCGCGCGCAGTTGTTTAGCGACTCGCGTTAAACGGGTCGTATTTATTTTGGGCCCGTTCCGCGTTCCGCGACCGCCGCCTTGCAGGTGGAGGCCGATGCACCCGAAGAGGCATAGATGATCGTCGTAGGGCGTGCCTTGACGAACGTTCGTCAACGTCACGACGTGCTTGTTGTTGCGCACGTAGGCAGGGAGCGCGGCGCCAACGCACCCGATAGGATGGTTTAGGATGGCGTTCACGAAGTAGGTGGCGTTCGTTACGAGCTCGATCACCCACCCTGAGTCGGGACGCTGCGCGATGACGTACTGTAGTACGTCGGTCGTGCGCACGACGTCGAGGAATCGTTCGAAAGAACTGCTATCGGTTACGAGGGCGGGCGTTTCGAGAAGGCGACCGCAGCAGTTACAGGACGAGTGAAAATAGCGGTAACGACCCGACACCTTGTGGCGTAACACGAAACCATAGCTTACGTTTATTTTAAACGCATTCTTTTGTTCGCGAAACATAACCCTCAGACGCGGTTCGAGCACCCGCGTACTCGTACAGGCGGTCATGCGATAGTTGTAGCGGGACTGCACGGCACCGAGCGCTACCGACGTCTCTATGCTACGTCGATGCTCGTCCACGACGCGTTGAAGAGCGCCGGCTGATGGCGGTGGTGGTGGATTGGAATCATCGGGAGGTGGCGACACCTGACGACCGCACCGTTCCCTCAGGTGTCGTAGCATAGCGGCGCGCGTACTGTACGTTACGCCGCATTTCGGACACTCGTCGCTTTACGCATAGCGCGTTATCGCCGCATCGTTTCGAACTCTTCGCGTGTCGCTCTAACGTCGACTGTTTCGCGAAATAAGTACCGCATTTCGGACATTGCCACCTAGTAGTAGGCGGCATACTTTTTTGTGCTGCTACTTTTTCGAACACCCCTATTTATAACAGAGGTACTGTGGTGGTGGTGGTGGTACGGACATGCGCAGTGTTTCGTTAAGTAACGTGGGGGTGGTGGTTTTGTTAAAGGAAAACAAAAGGGAACGCTGTGGTATTTAGCACCTAAAAGATTTAGCACAAACTAACCATTTGCATCTACAATCAAAATTTTCAGTTCAGTGGTTTACTCGGAATGTAGTCTTAAAGTGGAAGATTCTAACGAAATCTGCGATAACATGTAGACTGCCATCTTACTGATGACGCGCTCATTTGGCCGAAAGCAACCAATAAACGAGCAGCATTAGTTTTGCTGTGTACGACACACTGTCTTGTGTTGTTCACGTAGTTGGTTCATCTTCATGGGATGCGGTTCGTTACATTAGTATAAGTTGAGCTTACAGTGAAAACGTGACTTGCAATATGCCACACTGCTCTACATACGGTTGTAACAATAGTACAGCGAAGGATAAGGAGCTGTCTTTTTTGTTTCCCTTTGAAACGAGGCAGAAGTGAAATAGTGGATTCACAACTGTGGACGGGCTGGTTGGAAGCCTTCGAAATACAACGCACTATGTTCAGATCATTTTGAAGAAACGTGCTTCGAAGGAAATCTATATCGTCAGTTAATGACACAAGATCCGACAAAACGTCGCCGACGTTGATGTTTGAAGCCAGATGCAGTGCCTACGATATTTAGTCACGGACCTCGGCCGTCGAAGCGACGCATATTTTCGGTCAAACACGCTGTCGCTGCGAAATCTATCGCAAGAAGGTTAGTACCGAGTTATTTGGTATCCAATTAAAATCTGTTGACATTTGAGATGCAAGATATGCTGGAGCCAAGCCAGAACAGTACCAGATTGTACTATATTGCACCACAAACTTTGTGACAAAGAGTTTAGTCTTTAGAAGATGGCCGAATAGCAAAAGTTAACGGCAATTAAGTCGCGTGAGCGATATTACAGTAACGGATTAAACATGGGCTGGAATGATTGTCGTTTATAATAACATTGCAAAACTTACTGTATTTTGTGTTAAATGAACACAAATACGTTCTGCATTCAATAATATTGCTTTAGACATTGTCATATATCGAAATGTTTGGCCTATTATTTATGTCATGATGTTATATAATTGGACTTCGTATATAATTATGTGTGACTACTGTTTATGTGAAGAAGAATACCACTATATACTCTATTGTAAAACGTTTAAAATGGCTTCATTTGTATTTAGTAAAATTCCATAATGTTACTCAATTTTCGTTAAGGGGATACAACCCAGGTGAAAGTGTTTTTTTTGTTGAAAAAAATACAATTTTTTTTGTTTTATGCCAGATTATGATAGGTTATTATGTTTACTGTGAATATATTTAATTTTATAACAATTACATACCTTTAAACCACTCTTATCCATGGAATAAGGGTGCCAATATCAAGTAATTTGTATCCATTATGCCACATTTTATGGCCATTTTCTATAAAAAAAACATTTAAATTCTGCATTTGGAAGGATATCTCTGGGAGTAATTATGTGATCTAAATATAGTTATCAATGAGCTCACCAGATACACCATGTTTGTATTATAAAAATACTGGCATCACTCAATAATCATATATTGTTGAAATATCTTTAATAATATACCATGTGCACACATCTTCACTAACTTGTTTTTTTTTGCACACTAACAGCAAAAACAGGTAACAGCTGTTGTGAAAATATCTTGAATTTGGATCAAAAATATAAATTATTGTAATTTGCATTTCAGCTCGATCACCAACATGATGTGGCACATGGGGAAAGGCATCAACCGCAAGTTTACTGTGAAGGTCCAAGGCAAGGGATGCAAGGACCTCCTTCATTGGATACAGAATGTATCAAACCATCTGTGGTGGTGTTGTGCAACATGCAACGGTGACGCACAGTTGCTGGAGTAAGTACCAAACTTGATATGTATTCATTTTATACCTGAGGCATGTCCAAAGCAACAAGTAACCTTTAGATTTGCAATGAGTAGATGATGAGTAGGGACCACGACACAAGTAGTGTAAGGTGAATTCCAGTCACCGACTTGAATCCCAAATACACTAAATTAGCTCCTATGCATAACTAACTTTATAATAAGTTTTCGAAATTACTGCATTTCATAGGCATTGTCACGGATTAGCGAGGTCTCCGTACACTAGATGGCTCAGTCTAGTAGGGTTCTTATATATCAAGGTCAACGCATATGAGAAAGAACGGTTTTCGTGAACAAGCAACAAAGAACGAGGAAAATGTAATAACTTTATTACAAGATATCCTTCTTTTGGTAAATATCTCGATTAACAAAATAAACAGAATAATGAAATCCCGTAACCAAAACTTAATAGAACATAATAAACAATAACACTGAATCTTTCAATTATCAAATTCCACTCCCTTTCTAAGGTGGATTATACCGCTACACGACCCTACACTAGGCGCCAAGTGTTATCTAAGAATAACTCCCTTAATATAAATACACAGTATAAGCTAGTCCTCGCGGACTCTCATTACAGTAATCTGTTACAACACACACACATATATATATATGTGAATACTTCAAGGGTAAAAATACCTCACTTCAAACACAGATAACTACAAATCATAATACAGCAAATAATAGATACGTTCAATCAGAAAACAGACATTGATATTGGGTTAATCCCATCTCGAATATATACGAACGTTTGTTGAAGTCAACACGCCGAGCTCCGAACACAATTAGAACGGGGTATCTCGGCCGCACGAGTGATGAAGCCGGGCACTTGACGATTGTCGTCGTACGCCGCGAATTCTCGAGTCGCGTACGTTCAATGATCGCACGGTCGCAAACGATTGCGAAGTCAGTTGAATACGTTCAACAGGAAGACGAAGCCGGGCAGTAGACGCTTACCGCCGGCCGCTACGAATTCGATCGAGAGGTCTTGCCCTGTTGCGAACGATCGAGAAGTCGAATGAACGGGTTCGCGCAAATGACGACGCCTGGCAGTATACGTTTACCGCCGGCCGCTGCGAGTCGTATTCGATCAATCTTTCTGACGTTGTCGCTGTGAGACCGCTGTTCGAGGATGGTCCGTGCTGGGTGAGCGCGTCGCGATTATCGCTCATCGACGCAAATACGTTGGGGCCAACCGGAACGTTGTCTCAATATACCGCTGACGTGGCGGCATGGCTTCTTCGAAGCTCGAACAGTCACTCTGCATGGAAGAATTGGAAAGCCATCTTATTTACACAGTCACAGCGCATGCGCACATAGTTTAAGTGGTAAACTTACCATAGCGCCACCTAACGGAGTTGGGAACAAATAGTACACAGAAAAGTTACGACAGTGTGACGTCACTTTCTTCTAACAATGGCGTAGTCCATAGAAATTCGGTAGTTGCGTGTTCAAAAATGTTTTCCTGATAAACCGCTGACGTTAAAAATTTGATTCTAGCTGGAAATTGTTAGTTTGTATTAACTCTTTTAGATGCTTAACACCAAAACGTTGCCTTTTGTTTTCCTTTAAGTAACGCTGGTGGTACGGACATGCGCAGTGTTTTGTTAAGTAACGTGGGGGTGGTGGTTTTGTTAAGTAACGTTGGTGGTGGTACGGACATGCGCATTGTTTTGTTAAGTACGTGGGGGTGGTGGTTTTGTTAAGTAACATGCGCGGTGGTGGTACGGACATGCGCAGTGGTGGCTGCTTTCGAACGCCTAGTGTTAAGTAATGTGTGTGTGTGTGTGTGTGTGTATGTGTGTGTGTGTGTGTGTGTGTGTGTGTGTGTGTGTGTGTGTGTGTGTGTGTGTGTGTGTGTGTGTGTGTGTGTGTGTGTGTGTGTGTGTGTGTTTTGTTAAATAACTCGGAAACGGAACGTACATTTTCAACGTTTTATTAAGCGTATCGTACAACGTAAAGCGTTATTAAAAGCAAATCAGCAGAATAAGCAGTAATGTTCATTCGAATTAAAGGCCGCTTCTGCACTGTATGTACACGTGCACTGCCGATTCCAGTCGAGCGCGGTTGACGAAGTCGCGCCAATCCGTGCCAAGTAGCCAGTCCGACACGAACTGGACCAAATACAGTTCCCCCGCACGCCCCGGTTGCTGTCCGTGCGCCTTAACGTGTAGTAGCTGCACGAGACGTACGAAGGTCGGTATCAGCGATCGATGTAGACACGTTTCCAACACGGCGTTGAAGTGATGCGTGACGAGGTCGGCTACGTTGTCGTAGCGCTGTGCGTACACACGAGTAGGCCGATCCGCGCGATAGCCGACCATATGCACGTACGGACAGCCTTCATTAACCTCGCAAGCACCGCATCGATCGCGCGCCATCTCCAGTATCATCTCACCGAGGTGTTCGGCGAGAAGGGACATTGCATGTCGTTCATATCGACAAGCCAACTGACCCCGCCCCGTCTCGACGACGTGTCGTTGTATCACTTCCGACGGTGATGGATTCCAACAATACGACGGCACGATCTGGTGCAGACTTTCGTAAGCCGGCGGTGCACCAAGCGCCTCCTCGATGATAGCATCCAACGCGTTATCAACGACGCCCACGTATCCCTACAGCACAAAGCATGTCCTAGCGTCAGCAAGGCGCCTACATACATACATTATAATTACTCTTCCCAGTCCCACGGCGATCGTGCGCACGACCGTAACGCGTGCGCATACTTTGCACGCGCCTCATCGTCGTACTTCAGTAGTAATCTCTCGAACGCAGCATCCTCAGTGGTACGTTCAAGCCGCTGTGCTCTCTACAAACACACATTATTATTAGTCCGCCTCTTTTTCAGCGGTAACACGAGCCAGCAGCGCAGCATCTTTCGTCTCACTATCCGTCACTGTCCGATCCAGCAGTGTTTGTACGAACAAGGCAACCTCCGCGTACCTTGCACGCATCCTTTCGTTATTCGCTAACATTTCCAGCAGTACGCGGCGCACCTCCTACAGACAAAACAAAATAAATGTCATGCTTTAAATAAGTTCGTAAGCTGAGCACCGTGCTATTATGTATCTCGACTAGTAGGCGCTCATCGCTTCGTAAGCTGAACACCAGGCCATTATGTAATTTTCGACTATCTCGTCTAGTAGGCGCGCAGCCTCATCACTCGTCGGTTTACGCATTAGCAACGCTGTCACCAGCGGGGCCTCCTATAACACAAGAAACCCATTAGTAGTCGTCGTCGTCGTCGACGTATCTCTTCAGTGTGCGCACCATATAAGACGCCTCGCCTTGCCAGGTCGTCTTACGCACACTGAGCTCCACTTTCGTACCTGTTAACTCAAGTACAGTATCACGAAGCTCCTCCTCATTTAATTCCACCAAGTAATCAGCCCGGTACTCAACGAGCTTAGCCATTTGCGTGTCAAACAACGTAAGCCACAGCTCATCTTCTTCATCATCCCCGTCTCGTATCATCACACGCAGCGCAAAGAAATTTGTCACCATATCCTGCTCCCCGTGGGTTCGACATAGCATAATGCCATCTGTGGTTTTCTGATACAGCTTGCGCCGGCAATGGGAACATCCCCTATACGTGCACTGGTCTTTATAAGACACAGTCTCGATAAAGGCAGGCGTCTTAAGTTTATATACGCCGTTCTCAGCGCACGCCAGCTCCCTCACACTCACCAATGTAGCCTGTGATGACGTTGCAGTGCTGCACTCTCTCTCAAGCGACGCGCGCCGCGTCGGTTCCTCCAAAGCCGCTTCATCAGCCCCACGTTTACGCCCGATCGGCGACGCTATAACCAACACGGGTCTCTTAGCAGGCGGCGTTGTCTCCGCCGCAGCAGCTATCGGTTGCTGCTGACTTCCGCTCGCCTTAGACGCCTGTTTACGCATCGCCTTCAGCTTTTTCACCGGTGTCGTCATCTCAATATTGTCGGCCATTCTCGCGGTGGAAGAACGTCTGCTGCTGCTGTAATAAGTCAGACCACTTGCGTTATACCACATAGCAATTTTTCAACCGGTTTATATAAGCAACATACGGCGCATGCGTACTTAACACATACCGCCCTAATCGACGGTTCTATTACAACATTACGCGCATGTTTTCTAACGCATAACTACCTAGTATCCGATGTCTTTTACTTTCGGAAAAAAATGAACGGTCATGTAGTGCGTTCGTTGACAAACGTTTATTTACAGCCAATTTTAATAAAATAATAACACCACATAATTCCCTACTCTCCACTGATCCCACACAACGCTTAAATTCATACTTTTAACGATTCGGTTAGGCTTTGGAAAAAGCATTGTTCGCTCTTCACATTCTGATCATGATAAGCTATCCCCATTAGCGTCACGCGCGCGGCAGCTGGTTTGCGTCACCATCCGGTTTCTAGTTATTGCCAAGAAAAAAATTCTACGTTCACGTTAGTGCGTTCGTTGTCAAATGTGACTTTCACATCGAATTTCTCTATTATTAATATTCCACAATATGCCTGATCCCTAACTAAGCGTATACAACGGTTCATTTTAACACATACCTGACTTTAGAAAATAATGCAACGGTCTTTGCTCATTCGCGATCATGGCCGCCTCCCAGACACTTGCTACGCGAGAACCTGCCGCCGCAAACGAACAGCGGTACGTTGTATTTCTTATTATAACTTATTATTTAGTATCCTATCTGTAATTCTTTAATTATATATGTAATTCTTTATTAATTAATATTTAGTACAGCTGTAAGTTTTCATTCTTTATTAATTACTTTTATAACTTATTATTTAGTTTCCTATATGTAATTCTTTATATTCTTTAATTATATATGTAATTCCTTATTATTTAGTACAGTTGTAAGTTTTCATTCGTTATTAATTACTTTTTATAACTTATTATTTAATTACTTATATTTAGTACAGACCTATATGTAATTCTTTATATTCTTTAATTATATATGTAATTCCTTATTATTTATTACAGTTGTAAGTTTTCATTCTTTATTAATTACTTTTCTTAACTTATTATTTAATTACTTATATTTAGTACAGATGTAAGTCTTTATTAATTACTTTTATAACTTATTATTTATTACATTTTCCTTTACGTATTTACTTTTATTTAATTGTCAAATGCGTTATTCACAGAAACCACCTGCCACGCCCTATCATACTGCCGACACGGAGAAACAGACCGTCTACACGCGAACTTCCCACATGCATCGTCCGCCCGACAGTACGCCAAACAGCTGTCGAACAGCCCGCCGAAGATTGGGACGCTGGCACTGTCGACACTTCTCGCCGGACCGTTGTCACACCGCCGACCGTCGACACCTCTAGGCGAGTCCCTAGTGGCGAGCTCGCCCCCGATGGACTAATAGCAGCCTTTCTAACACTGGATACCACCACCGGCCTATGGAGCACCCCAATACCACCGGAGGAAATATACGAACGACGTGGCTTCAACGCGCCGTTGATCCCCCGCGTAAGACATCGCCCGTCTCTTGCGCCACCACGGGGAAGTAGTCGGCAGCGAGCCAATATGAGGGGAAGACCGTTCATGCTTGAATAATAAAATACCACTTACACCACCGTTGCTTCCTATATTATATCCACCGCACGCAAACATTCCGCCTTACCAGGCCGCTGAGCTACGCTGAATATATTTCGTTTCACAACGCGCAGTGTCAACTAACCGTTAAACGCACAATTGGCACAGCGCCTGCTACATCCATACATTTTATTAAACGCTCAGCGCCAACTAACCACGGCTAAGCCGTTGAGCTGTTGTTAATCGCACAGCGACTGCGGCTAGGCGTGATTCTAAATTTAACCGCCCGTAACTAGGCCGTAGATCAAAGGCCATCGCTGCTGCTACTCAGCGCGTAGGGTACAGCGGGATATTCTCGTACACAGTGGGTTTAGCACCTTTATAACCACGGTGGTTTTAGCTATAACCATACGGTTATATAAAGAACGTAACTAGGGACGCTGTGGACTTAGCACCTTTATAACCACGGTGGTTTTAGCTATAACCATACGGTTATATAAAGAACGTAACTAGGGACGCTGTGGATTTAGCACCTTTATAACCACGGTGGTTTTAACTATAATATAACCACGGTGGTTTTAGCTATAACCGTATGGTTATATAAAGAACGTAACTAGGGACGCTGTTATATCCTAACGTTGATCGCTAGGGCTAAACTAATTACTGGGATAATCGCTAGGTGGCACCTCAATATCATCAATCAAAAGTGACAGGCCATCAATCACGTTTTTTATAAGTAGGTTCCCGATTTCTCTCAGGTTACACAAAATCCTTTGATCTTTTTTTTATAAGTAGGTTCCCGAAAAAGATAAGGACGTTTTTTATGCATGGAGTTAGGCCTAAAGTAGGTCAAAAAGGGGCGGGGCGAGCCTCTGTGTACGCTATATACTACTCGCAGGGCATATTTTCCCGAAATATTTGCCGCGCATGCGTGTTTCGTGAGATTATTTTTTGTGTTACGCGTACATTACGTTTTACTTTCTGAACAACTTATTTATCACATAAAAGGTGAGAATCTTGACATATATGGGGGATTTGAAAAAAGTATAGGTTTTCTGTCCTAATCTAAGGGTCGTAGACTAATCCCTGAAAGTCTGGCGTTCGAAGTTCAAGCCGTCTAAAAGTAAAACGTTAACCTACCCGCATACACAAGCTTGATTATAAGTAGATATTGCTCCTGCATCGGTTGTTACTGTGTCAGTTGCTGCTTTATCAGTTGCTACCGTATATGTTGCAACTGCATTTGTTGCTACTGTGTCAGTTGTTATGGCACATTTTGCTACTGTGCTACTGTGTCAGTTGCTACTGATACGTTGCTACTGCTCTGGTTGCTACCGTGTCACTTGCTTCTGTATCAGTTGGTACTGCACACTCCTTCTCCCCCCTCTGCCCTGTATCCTGACACTCTTGTAATTAATGCTGTATCATGGTAAATTGTTACTGATTGTCGAAATGGATACTAAGTTAACGACATTATAAAATTACATGTACCTGACCTTTCCGCACTCACGTAGGTTGATCTGCGGTTGGAAATATTTCGTCGCTACGCGGCCATATCTTCACTTCAGCTCTTCATCCTTCTCCGCTGGCTCGGCTGCTCGAATGTAACATTGGAAGAAGGGGGTGGGGGCACATCGCCGTAATTTCAGCTTATTGTAACCTGAACGGGGGGGCACCTTTACAATGGTCTAGGGGGCACGGTCACATGGGCCCATTCAAAACGGCAAGTGCCCCCAGGCCCCCCTAGACACGCCTATGTTTCTCTTTTGTTTTGTTATTCCTATTTATTTCATCATTATTATTTTTTTCATTTATCAAGTTAACTTCTTAACGGCATGGGTCGCCAAGCAAGTGACGTGACCTGGATTTGGGTCGCCACCAAAAAGGTTATGTACCGCTGATCTAAACGTTAGTCGAATCGGAGCGTTCTTGCTTGCCTACTGCTCTCCCAAGACTTCCGGTTTCCTCGCCGTAAGTAACCAGAATCGGACACCACATATCGTGGGTAAGCAACTGTGAAACAAAATTAATGGCGACATATGTAGTGTTATGTTATCCTCCAGGGGCGCCACGGGTTATTTCGGTGACACTTCCTAGTTTGGCTTATACCTCATAAATTATTGTTAATCACTCCTTGCAAAGCATATGGCATGAATAGACGTTTGGACATACATCATTATTAGGCTGTAGACACGCAAGTAGCTTTCGACATCACTCTCAAGGACCGAAACTATTGCTTACTATACGAAATGTAGATCAAGGGCTGTAAAGTGAATATCCCTGAAGTATGTTGCGCTCTTTACGGATATTTCTGAAAACCCTATCCCCTTTTCAAGCTTCGTAACACCAGCATATACAAACTGTTAAAATTATAAAATACATACAATGCATGATAAGTATTATAGTTGTTGCATGTTTATATTGACGTGTTGTTTACACGTGACATATATGATTATGTAACAGTACCAAAACAATATTGCATTACTGGTTTTTTTAATACTGTTGGAACCTACCAAAAACTGTTTGGCAGAGTTAACCACTCTTTCCCTCTCCTGTCCTCTTCTTGCCTTGCGCAATTTCAGGGTGATGTTTCCTACAAGCTTTCTGTGGTCACTAGCTATGTCAGCTCATCTACAGGCCTTGACATCTTGTAGAGAACTTCTCCATTTCCCATTGATGAGGATATGGTCGATCTGAGTTTTGGTTACTCCACCTGGCGATGTCCACGTTGTCTTGTGGATATCTTTGTGTTGAACCAATGTCCCTCCAACAATCATGCCATTTTCGTTACAAAAGTCTCATAGTCGCTCTCCGTTGTCATTGCTATGTCCAAAACCATGTCTTCCTATAACACGTTCTCTCCTTCTGTTATTGCCTCCGACTCGGGCATCAAAGTCTCCAATGATCAGCAGCACGTCATGCGCTCTTATTTCTTCTGTTAATGCCTGCAGTTGTTCGTAGAAACTGTCTTTTTTATCTTCTTCTGCATCCTCAGTTGGTGCGTGCATACGATCACTGTTAGCTTGGTGTATCTTGAGTTGAGTCTGGCCTTGAGAAGTCTTGGTCCAGGTGGTTTCCATTCAGTCAATGCTTTTTCCAAGTTGTTGCTGATTTAAGGGCAACTCCTTGTGTGTGCTGGTCATCTGGTCGTCCAGAAAAGAGTACGGTGTGGCTTGGTGCTAATTCCCTCTTTCCAGCTCCCGTCCTTCGCTGATTCCAAGGATATCTAGTTTGTAGCTGTCAAACTCCTTCACCACCTGAGCGAGCTTGCTGGTCTCGTACAGTGTGCGCACATTCTAACATGCTACTCTGGTCATCCTCCTCGGCTTCAGGGAATCCACCATCGGTCCGCCAGCTCCCTGCTGGGTTTAGCTGTCACCCGTCATCTATCCGGTGTCCTGGCATGTTTCATCCCTGTCACCACAAATGGTTTGTGCTCTGGCATTAGTTTCCGTGACAATGTGTTTTTACGAGGTAGGGTTGTTAGCCCCACGCTCAACCATCCTTCTTTACCCGGGCTTGGGGCCCGCAAGTGTTTCCGATAGAAACCCCAGGCGAAGTTTTTGCTTATCCTTGACAGTGTTTATTTTTCTTCACTAGATTCGCCTCTGACATAACATTTCATGTAAAATATCACACTAACATTGCTTTCCTGTTCAAGCAAATTTACACTGCAGTTTTGTCAAATAATATTTTTTGTTTACCTAATTGAAGCATGGCTGAATGCTTCCCAGAGAAGTCGACTTGGTGTTGAAATGAACATGTCTGCCAGGGAATTAAGTGTAAAGTGCTTTGAGCAGTCCTAAGCATTCAATCCAGCTATATGCAAGAAGATACCTTTTTCATACCGTCATGTAAAACTTTATAGGAAACTGCACTGGCATGGGTCTCGACTCACAAACTGGGTCGGCATTCTCAGTCAGGGTTTACGTATCGCCCCTCCCGAGGCAGCCTCCACAGGATACATGGTACACAGCAGTTATATTTTGACATATCTTGTATACTTTGATGAATCATTCTTGAGATTATCCAAATGTACAGGAGTATGAACGTGTTGTAGTAACATTTAATGATTCAGTAATAAATAATACTTTCTTGAGAGTAACTATTGCTGTGATAACAGATGGGTCATTAGTTTGCCGTATTTTAACAAATGTTTCTTATATTAGTTATGTTAAAACAATTTAATATGTTAAAGTTACATCCCACTTGATAACATGCCGCATTTTTGGAAATGTTTTTATTTTCTTGCCGTTGATAATTTGAAGTGTTTGCCATGCTGATTTTTGTTTTGTGGTTTTTTAAAAGGTGGTTACTATGTTGAAATTTGGGAAGGATGTGTACTTTGTGGACATGTCCAGTAAGAGTGTCAACTATCGTTTCCCGTCGCGTACGAAACAGATTGGGCTCATTCTCTTGTGTGAGGTGAGCGCTGTTAAGTTTGACCCGCCTCAGCGAAGCGGATAATACGTCTCACGGGTGTTTCTTGGACATGAGCCAAACACAGCTGTCTGGGTCATGTTCCATCAATGTCATGTGATTTTGTGAGAAATGCATATCTTATAATTGCATCTTTCAAGGTCCAGTTTATTTTCGTCGACAGACAATCCGAAACTAATCAAACGCATAGATTAAAAAACAGTAGACAATATGAGATCAAATGACATCGTTTCTCAGAACATTGCTGAAGATACTCCAACAACTGAGATACCAAGCGCCTGGGTGTTTTCTCCCCAGAGCTCCCGTTGGAGATAAAGCCTCTAACCGTGGCCCAATCTTGCGCATAGTTAAGATACTAATACTGGCTGATTCATTGATATCTGATCTATGAATTGTGGGCATGTCACTAGCAAAAACATTTAACAAGATACTTCAATAGTTAGTAGTGTATCATTTGCATAGTATCATGATTGTTTGCAAATTATCCAGACTCTGTTTAGATATTAATTTAAGACTCAAATTACAATCGACACAATGTTTCATCATATTTAGAACATTTAACAAGATACTTCAATAGTTAGTTGTGTATCTTTTACATAGTATCATGATTGTTAGTGTCTTCCTAAACATGTCATGATCATGTAATAGTTCTTTGATTACATAGGATAAAATGATGCATCAGTGATGTTAAATTTGATATGTTGGACCATATTTTGCTAACAACGTATTTTAATTATATGCAATTACTAGTCAAAGATCAACATTCATGAGACATGAACACGATCGAACACACACGCGAACAAATACACATATATAAAGCATGTATGCACACAGGTCACACGCACATGTACACAAATAAACACCCACACGCATACACACACCTTGTATTTATCGCAGAATTGTGGTTGAACTTCAACAATCGTGCTGCAGTTACGATACAATTACATTAGTAAGAGTTACTCTTTACAGACTATCCCATTACACCTTTAACTGTGATGTTATCGACTGGTTGCCCGTTTCCAGGTGTCCCAGAGGAAAGGAGAGGGAGTTGCTTGAGGCCGAATACAAGGCCAACAAACTTCCCAAAGGAATGCACAGTGTCATGGGAATGGGTAAGGTTGCGCCAGACCCAGAAAAAACATATGTTATGTAAGTATCTCATCTGCTGTTTCCATAAATGCGAACAGTTTGGATATGTCTAAAGAGGAAACTAACAAATATCTGAGAAACACAGTATAAACAAAATAATAAATATGTACACAAATATTTGATTCTTGACAGGCCTGATGCTTTTTTTGATAAGCCAAAGCAGGCCTTTGTGCACGATGAAATTGTTACCAATCCAACAATATTGTGGTAGATACGTCTGTGCACGCACAAGTGTGCACCAGATATATACAGAAATACCATACATACATACGTGTGACACTTATTTTCGTAGCATAATGGACGCAGTCAATAACGAATAACTTTCTTTTGTTCGCCAAATATCTACCCATCCGAATTTAACTATATGCCGTCCAAAATGGTTTTTACCCATCCAAATGATGGGTGGGTGGTTCTCTACATAACGCTACGAGCCAAAGATTTTCTTTTCCACTGGCCATCTGCGGTTCTCTTTCTCTCAAAGACAATGCTGCTGTTAACTCTCTCTCTCTCTCTCTCAAACAACTATTGAGATCGGTAAATTAAACAAAACTTAATTTATCCATCAAAGCCATTGTTTTGCTTTAAGAAAATTGATTTGCATCACAAATAAACTACACGTTTTACATGATAATGCAAGTGACAAAAATGCACTGGAGAGAGCCACAGAAACTTACATTACTTAACCGGGGCAAGGGTGACATTTTCGACCGTTGTGTGGTAGTTCAGTGACTGTGCTGCTGGTTAGTGGCAATATATTTCAGTCATGGTCGAAACATTACACAATATGTATGCAAATAAGATAAATTGTAATTTGAATTACTCATTAAATATCTGCGACATAAAGTGGTTGTAAACTACTGCTTTGGAGAGAATTTGGTAGGGAATAATAGGACTTCTTGTAACATAGGTAAGTTGTAATATGCTTTATATAAGAGTAGACCTATTTAACCAAGGAACAGCATTTGCTCAGGACGGTGACAGATCACATATGCGATGTCTTCACAAAATAATATGTTACTTATAGTGTACCACTCTAGCCAGAGTTTAAAATTGTTACTTACAGTAATTTGATGGGTTACTAGGAGAAGATGGAGAGAAGTCAGAACAAAACAGTGTCATTGTTAGATGATATTGTGACTTTCGAGGGGAGGTGGCAACTTGCGAATGTAATAATAAACATTGAAAGCAATCTCGTTAGCCGCAAAACAGTGGAAGTTTGTTGCTTTCGGAGTTTTTATATAAAACGCTTTGAACAGAACTAAGGACTGAACACAGTTTATTATTATTATGTAGCATTACGGATTATTTATATGGCAAATCGTCCAATAGTATCAGGCACTCAGTGTTATTTACCAGGCAATATTCTGAATCACTTAGATCTTGGCATAATGTTGTAGTTGTGAATAAGCATACCGTAACTGAACACATTTTCACTTTAATAAACCACTGTTCATCAAGTTGGAAGAATAAATATATAACAAATGTTCTCATTACTCAACTAAAAAATTTGATTGACACCATCTGGCGCGCAGAGGAAGATCAGTTCCCGATGAAGGCTGTTAAAGGCGGTTGTGAGTTGAATTTTCTAGTTGTGTAGTAAGAAAAGTTTATTATTTAATGTATTGTGATGTTTGTTTCAGGGAAGACGGCACCGTGGTTCCCATCGGAAAGGGGCGAGATACAAAGGTACGGAACCCGGACGGATTCACCCTCAACTACAATGAGTATGTAGTGTATGACACGAAACAGATCCGCATGCGATACCTGCTGAAGGTGAACTTTAAGTTCAAGTGATGATCACATGTGACGTGTTCGTGATGTGCATCAAGTCACCAGGGCCCATCGCACCACTGGTTTAATTACATAGCAAGTTGCATTGACTGATTGCAACCGACCGCACAGCAAGTTTGGATGTTGTGAATGATGATGGTTTCATACTTGATGCATTCCTACCCACCATCTTGCCTTTTTGAAATGCTGACGGTGACGACGTAGTTTCACTTGAAGTGGAGGTTCGTAAGTGCATTATTTTACGATACATTTTAGTTTTGCATCAGATGTCATCATTGTAAACGTAATCTATGTTTGTCAACTTCTATCTTGGAAGAACTACATTTGCTTGCGTTAGATATGAAACGTTCAGTTGTGTATCCTTCTCACTTCTAAATCGTTTCCCTACACTATTGTGCTCTGTACAGAAACATTAAAATCTGATTAGTGAGCTTACTATTGTAATATAATCCCTGTCATATGCAATTATGGAATGTTAGTGTACACATTTTGTCACTGTTAGATTGTAATTTGTTTTTGTTGTAAAGTCTCCTTTTTAAATTCTGTGCAAATGTACTTAGAAGGAAGACTGGTTACAATCGTAGGAATACATATATATATATATATTCTTTTAATTACCTGCAACTTTAGAACCAACCCTCTAATGCCCAAATGAACATTGCAACCGTGATTCCAACCGATTGCTCATGATCTAATTTATTTCATTTTAAAATATCTTGCTGACAGCTACACCAGATGAATTAGTAATTCGTTAGGGTGATTGTAATAAATTATTTGTGGTGTCGCCATTTTAAACAAATTACTGTGATCTGAGCTATGTACTTGCAATACCCTTCATACTGAAGGGATCAGCTTCACGCGTTACGTCTTACTCTTTACGCTTGGCCGTGCCATGTTTACAGGATGTATTAAAGTTGTCTTGCAAACCGTTAAGAGTTGTTTTGATTTATGTCTTGCACAATAACGAAGCTAGTGTGAAAGAATAGTAGAACTGTAATAATTATTATTGTTTTAAGGAAGCAACTGAGATAAAGCTTAAGGAGAAATAGTTGAGACGTAACTTGGACTTGCACGCTGATGACGTCACTTAAAAACGCGTAAGCCCCGTCTACACAACGTTTTAAACCCGGGATAGGCGTCTACTCGGTGACAAAATGCCACGCTAAAAGTTAGCGCGGGCTAAGTTACCCCCGCAATTATAGGTGGGCCAGGCGCGGGTTAGGCTCAGCAGCACTCGTGTAGATGGATAACCCAGGTTATCTCGTAGTGTCTTAACTATAGTTAAGCACTGGTCGTTAATCCACTTCCGCTTCTACTTTTCTGCACCAAACACTAAGAATTATTAGAAATTCTATCCAAATCGAAAAATTAATGGGAGAGAACTGAACTGGAGCAACGATAAGTGCAAGTGTCTTTTGGACATTTGGGGGTGGGCGGATATTTAGGCTTGTTTCGATGGAAGCGCCAGAGACACCAAAATATACGTCAGGAGGAGCCACGAATCGTCGCAGCTAGGTTCTGGAGACGGATACGTCAGGACCTAGTCTCGTTTAACCGACTCTCGCCTGGCTGCGTGACTTCGCTAGGAAGATAGTCTGGCTGAGAATCGCGTTTTGACTGCTCACTGCCAGTTAGCACGTCTATCCCCCAGAATGTTTATATATTATGTATGTTTTCGATAATTAAATGAAATTACGAAATAGTGCCCGAAATAGTATTATACACAATAAAATGAATCTTAAACTAAATGAACACAAACAACTTCCGAGTACTCTACGAGATTCGAGCTGAGGACCCTAAAATAGAAATAGTTGCTCGACACGCTACCGACTTAGCCACCAAGATCAGAACGCTTTGGTTGTGCTTTGGCGACTACATATATTAGTTAGCAGTCCAACCGCTGCGCGCGTCATCGATTGCACTTTGTTGAATTATATTTGTCCTTATTTGATATTTATATCATGCTTATTCACACTTAATATTTCGTTTCTGCTCGAGCATAAGCAAAGAACGTCAATACGGAATCGTTGATAGCCACGAGAGCTGCCACTTAGTGAATGTGCATGTGATTAAAAGGCACTAAACTACGAACAAAAGTTTAATGTCGGTTTATTTTTCTGTGACATGTTTCAATATAAGTTTAATGTTGAATAGTTGTTATAGTATAGTATTATCTGATAAAAGTGCATCCTTATTTAATTTGTTATTTCATACTTGGTCTGAGAGGCAATCATCGTCTCTACCCGAATCTGGGGTAAAGCCACCTACCGGTAACATTGGCAGGGCCTTAATATTCCAGGCCGTAGTGAAGAGCGAAAATGTGCTGCCACCTCACTGCGCCTGGGTAATCGAGGCTATTCAGGACCCAAACTCAGATAAGAAACAAAAAAGGTCTACAGTTCATCATCTGCATAACAGCCTAATGACTGCGATGAGGTTGACGTACATGTTTGATATTAGTCAATTTGATCAGTTTTTTCGCGGGTGTGTTGTTAGACAATTTGTATCCGCACGTAGAATAAGTAACGCACCCTACAGTGGCATAACAAAGCACCACTCACGTCGTACTGACCCCAGTGCACCGAGATGCTTTGTGTAGACGCTACAGATTTAAACCGGATTAAATTAAGCTTCGTATATAGACACTACACAGGTTTAACCCGAGCTAAAATAGCCCGGGTTATCTTTAACGCGGGTTAAATCGCTGTCCGCATAGACGCAGCTATACATTTCTAACAGCTGTGTTATACTAAGCTGTGGTTAAGTAGCACGGGTGTTGATAGTTGGCCTAGACGAAACGATCATGACGCTTGCGGATCCAGAGAGGGTAGTCGGGGGGGGGGGGTAAAAACCCCCTATTGTTTACCCCGTTGAGGCTCACCAAAACTCCTATGGCGGCCGAACCAGCACCAAATTCATATTGGGCGGGCTGAGCTTCAGCACGACTCGGCCGTCGTGGTGTTGTATCATGACATCGGAAGACGCGGGGAGGGGTTTGAAATTTGTTTCGCGGCGACGTTCACACTGTCGGAAGCTCACCAAAAACCTCCAATTGCACCCCCCGTGTGACTTACCAAAACGGGGTCTCATGCAAAAGGTGTAGGTGGCACGCCAGTCTAACGAAGGCATATAGCGCGGCCAAGTTCCAAAGGTATAGGAGGGCACATATCCCCAGCCCCCTGGAGCCGCCTATATACAGGGTTATATGCTATAAGACAATTCGGAAGTTGTGTGGCTTTCTACTTTCGAAATTTATACCAAAACAATAATGGCTAGACGAGCGGCAGTAGAGCGCGGCGTTGCGTCATTACAACGGAAGTGACGTAACTACCACGATGCCAATTCTGCCAACAACTATTTCGGTGCAAAGAAGCGGAACTATTTGCAAAGGGACATGTTTCTGGATTAACCCGGATTACGACAAAACGGCGTAGCGCGCAGCAAAGGAAACCATACTTGGAAACTGGAGTGACGAATGCTACTATTGATTTGATAAGCTGGCATGTTATTCAAGTTTTATTTACCTCGGTTTGTAAAGGCTGATTATTCTATAAGATTTACCTAAGCCCAAGGCAACAGTTACCTTTTACCTTCGACTTTAGCCGAACATTATGAATACCATTAAAATAATGTCTACTGTTTCGGATGCTTTTGCGTATTATATGGAGAAATATTTAAATAATGCCAGCATTACAACATAGTAGAAGTGGGTGGGGAGGTCTCAACATGTCAACAAAAAATAGCGTAGCGTATTATCTGGACAGCCAATGTCATTGATGGAGTGTCTACATTGTGTGGATTGTTGCACAATTTGGCTGAGGGGCCAATTTACGTTCACTTTCCCTAAGATGCTTCGCCACTATATTTAATATGAAAAACTAATGCGTGACTATGCGCGAAATCGTAACCAGGCCACAACTTGCGTGTGGTGTGCGTGGTGTGCGTGGTGTGCGTGGTGTGCGTGGTATGCGTGGTGTGCGTGGTGTGCGTGGTGTGCGTGGTGTGCGTGGTGTGCGTGGTGTGCGTGGTGTGCGTGGTGTGCGTGGTGTGCGTGGTGTGCGTGGTGTGCGTGGTGTGTGTGGTGTGCGTGGTGTGTGTGTGACTCGGTTTGTATAGTATAATTATGGAAATAATCGCGAATGTTACTATATATCAATATGTACATTGCGGTTGCAACGCCTTCTCCAACTAAGAAATATCGTATGTTGTACGCCTCAAGTTAATAATAATAATACGGTATTTCTCTAGCGCTAATTCCCGCATAGCGGATCGATGCGCTGTACATCCAATAAAATAAATGTATATTGATATATTAAAAATTAAACACTGGTTTTAAGACATATAATACTAAATATTAAAATAGACACTAATTTTAACACAAATAATACTAAAACTATAAAATAATGTCCGTCACGAAACAATTTAAATTAATTAAAATGTATAATAAAAATATGAGTCTTTAAAGACTTCCTAAACCTATTCATTGTCCCTGGTGCACGAATGTCCACTGGTAGTTCATTCCATAGTCGCGGTGCTGCTGCGCCGAGTCGCCGATGCATTTCTTCGTGATGCCATGGTGCAGTGTTGGCGCGTCGTCCTGGCGTCGGAGTCCATCACGCTCTCGTGGCTGCACAAGTTCTGCCAGATAAGACGGCGCCAAACCATGAATACATTTGTAAGTCTCCACCAACACCTTGAATACTATTCGACTCGCAACCGGCAGCCAATGCAGTTCCTTTAACACTGGTGTTATGTGGTCATGTCTGCTGGTGCGTGTTACTAGTCTGGCTGCATTGTTCCGGACTCGCTGCAACCGAGCTGTCTGGGATAAAGGTAAGTTGTGCAAAATTGCATTGCAATAGTCCAAGCGAGAGGTGACAAGTGCGTTGACGGCATTTTTCGCGGCTTCAAGTATAAGAGAGTGCCGTATTGATGACAGTCTGTAGCCTACAGATGTTAGTTACACGCAGCACACACAGCAGTCACGTGATGTGTCGTCGTCAGACGTTGGTCCATGAGGTGCTAGCGACCGTAGAATTTGTTCCGAGTTGTCCATTTTTCGCTCGTTATCGGTAAAACCAAAAATAGATAAGCGAGCAAAAAATTAAC
>CAXEFP010000269.1:22500-27500 GCA_963995525.1 Escarpia spicata | reverse complement strand
GGTCGTGATTCTATAGGAAAATTACGAATAAGCGCGGGTAAGCGGCGGGAGTAAATTTTGCAAAATTTCAGATTCGGAGATACTGCGAATATCGGCATGCGGTTTGAAGCGTACGCTTCCTCTCGCCGGCGCGAACAAGACGCAGAAGACCGCGTCTCGATAGCTCGAAGGGTCGTGATGCTGTAAGCAAATCATCGAGGCCGATCCCCGTAGACGAACTGACTTAACTCAGAAAGAATTTCAAGCATTTCTTACAAAATCTCTCACGCAATCGGTTTCGCTGCGAATATCGGGATGCGGTTTGAAGAGTACGCTTCCTCTCGGCAGAGCGAACACGACGCTGAAGACCGCGTCTCGATAGCACGAACGGTCGTGATGCTGTAAGCAAATCATACATTCATGAGCTTCACTAATTAGACGACGAGGCATTTGGCGACCTGTAGAGAGTCATAGTTACTCCCTGATTTTACCTGCAAATTACAGATTCGGAGATACCAAATCTCTCACGCAATCGGTTTCGCTGCGAATATCGGCATGCGGTTTGAAGAGTATGCTTCCTCTCGGCGGCGCGAACAAGACGCAGAAGACCGCGTCTCGATAGCACGAACGGTCGTGATTCTATAGGAAAATTACGAATAAGCGCGGGTAAGCGGCGGGAGTAAATTTTGCAAAATTTCAGATTCGGAGATACTGCGAATATCGGCATGCGGTTTGAAGCGTACGCTTCCTCTCGCCGGCGCGAACAAGACGCAGAAGACCGCGTCTCGATAGCTCGAAGGGTCGTGATGCTGTAAGCAAATCATCGAGGCCGATCCCCCGTAGACGAACTGACTTAACTCAGAAGAATTTCAAGCATTTCTTACAAAATCTCTCACGGCAATCGGTTTCGCTGCGAATATCGGGATGCGGTTTGAAGAGTACGCTTCCTCTCGGCAGAGCGAACACGACGCTGAAGACCGCGTCTCGATAGCACGAACGGTCGTGATGCTGTAAGCAAATCATACATTCATGAGCTTCACTAATTAGACGACGAGGCATTTGGCGACCTGTAGAGAGTCATAGTTACTCCCTGATTTTACCTGCAAATTACAGATTCGGAGATACCAAATCTCTCAACGCAATCGGTTTCGCTGCGAATATCGGCATGCGGTTTGAAGAGTATGCTTCCTCTCGGCGGCGCGAACAAGACGCAGAAGACCGCGTCTCGATAGCACGAACGGTCGTGATTCTATAGGAAAATTACGAATAAGCGCGGGTAAGCGGCGGGAGTAAATTTTGCAAAATTTCAGATTCGGAGATACTGCGAATATCGGCATGCGGTTTGAAGCGTACGCTTCCTCTCGCCGGCGCGAACAAGACGCAGAAGACCGCGTCTCGATAGCTCGAAGGGTCGTGATGCTGTAAGCAAATCATCGAGGCCGATCCCCCCGTAGACGAACTGACTTAACTCAGAAGAATTTCAAGCATTTCTTACAAAATCTCTCACGCAATCGGTTTCGCTGCGAATATCGGGATGCGGTTTGAAGAGTACGCTTCCTCTCGGCAGAGCGAACACGACGCTGAAGACCGCGTCTCGATAGCACGAACGGTCGTGATTCTATAGCAAAATTACGAATAAGCGCGGGTAAAGCGGCGGGAGTAAATTTTGCAAAATTTCAGATTCGGAGATACTGCGAATATCGGCATGCGGTTTGAAGCGTACGCTTCCTCTCGCCGGCGCGAACAAGACGCAGAAGACCGCGTCTCGATAGCTCGAACGGTCGTGATGCTGTAAGCAAACTACACATGGCGATCCCCGTAGATTAACTCAATTTACTTAGTCGAATTTCAAGCATTTCTTACAAAATCTCTCATAGAATCGGTGTTATATACATCTCATACATGTATTTATATTATTTAGTGGCGAAACATGTTGCTTACTTAAAAATAAACATATGTTTGTGAAATTATGCCATTTCTCCCACAAAGTCTATAGAGATCAGTATAAGGTCGACTACCTCTTAAATCGTTCACACAGTCAGCTTATTTCAAAAGTTAAAAACGTTCTAAGAAACGTTCTAATGCACTGTCATAATAAAGTAAGTATAATTGTTTGTACATTATGTATATCCTTCAGAATGGCATAGGTTTTATTTTGTTCAGACAATTGTATCAAAAAATGAAAACCTAGGGTTAAGTCCAACTTGAAAGGGTGTTATCTACCGTGTAGTTTTCGTTGACTGACGGATACCTTTCCGCAAATTGTGCAGCATTTTGCAAAATTTCAGATACGGAGATACTGCGAATATCGGCATGCGGTTTGAAGCGTACGCTTCCTCTCGCCGGCGCGAACAAGACGCAGAAGACCGCGTCTCGATAGCTCGAAGGGTCGTGATGCTGTAAGCAAATCATCGAGGCCGATCCCCCGTAGACGAACTGACTTAACTCAGAAGAATTTCAAGCATTTCTTACAAAATCTCTCACGCAATCGGTTTCGCTGCGAATATCGGGATGCGGTTTGAAGAGTACGCTTCCTCTCGGCAGAGCGAACACGACGCTGAAGACCGCGTCTCGATAGCACGAACGGTCGTGATGCTGTAAGCAAATCATACATTCATGCGCTTCACTAATTAGACGACGAGGCATTTGGCGACCTGTCGAGAGTCATAGTTACTCCCTGATTTTACCTGCAAATTACAGATTCGGAGATACCAAATCTCTCACGCAATCGGTTTCGCTGCGAATATCGGCATGCGGTTTGAAGAGTATGCTTCCTCTCGGCGGCGCGAACAAGACGCAGAAGACCGCGTCTCGATAGCACGAACGGTCGTGATTCTATAGGAAAATTACGAATAAGCGCGGGTAAGCGGCGGGAGTAAATTTTGCAAAATTTCAGATTCGGAGATACTGCGAATATCGGCATGCGGTTTGAAGCGTACGCTTCCTCTCGCCGGCGCGAACAAGACGCAGAAGACCGCGTCTCGATAGCTCGAAGGGTCGTGATGCTGTAAGCAAATCATCGAGGCCGATCCCCCGTAGACGAACTGACTTAACTCAGAAGAATTTCAAGCATTTCTTACAAAATCTCTCACGCAATCGGTTTCGCTGCGAATATCGGGATGCGGTTTGAAGAGTACGCTTCCTCTCGGCAGAGCGAACACGACGCTGAAGACCGCGTCTCGATAGCACGAACGGTCGTGATGCTGTAAGCAAATCATACATTCATGCGCTTCACTAATTAGACGACGAGGCATTTGGCGACCTGTCGAGAGTCATAGTTACTCCCTGATTTTACCTGCAAATTACAGATTCGGAGATACCAAATCTCTCACGCAATCGGTTCGCTGCGAATATCGGCATGCGGTTTGAAGAGTATGCTTCCTCTCGGCGGCGCGAACAAGACGCAGAAGACCGCGTCTCGATAGCACGAACGGTCGTGATTCTATAGGAAAATTACGAATAAGCGCGGGTAAGCGGCGGGAGTAAATTTTGCAAAATTTCAGATTCGGAGATACTGCGAATATCGGCATGCGGTTTGAAGCGTACGCTTCCTCTCGCCGGCGCGAACAAGACGCAGAAGACCGCGTCTCGATAGCTCGAAGGGTCGTGATGCTGTAAGCAAATCATCGAGGCCGATCCCCCGTAGACGAACTGACTTAACTCAGAAGAATTTCAAGCATTTCTTACAAAATCTCTCACGCAATCGGTTTCGCTGCGAATATCGGGATGCGGTTTGAAGAGTACGCTTCCTCTCGGCAGAGCGAACACGACGCTGAAGACCGCGTCTCGATAGCACGAAACGGTCGTGATGCTGTAAGCAAATCATACATTCATGCGCTTCACTAATTAGACGACGAGGCATTTGGCGACCTGTCGGAGAGTCATAGTTACTCCCTGATTTTACCTGCAAATTACAGATTCGGAGATACCAAATCTCTCACGCAATCGGTTTCGCTGCGAATATCGGCATGCGGTTTGAAGAGTATGCTTCCTCTCGGCGGCGCGAACAAGACGCAGAAGACCGCGTCTCGATAGCACGAAACGGTCGTGATTCTATAGGAAAATTACGAATAAGCGCGGGTAAGCGGCGGGAGTAAATTTTGCAAAATTTCAGATTCGGAGATACTGCGAATATCGGCATGCGGTTTGAAGCGTACGCTTCCTCTCGCCGGCGCGAACAAGACGCAGAAGACCGCGTCTCGATAGCTCGAAGGGTCGTGATGCTGTAAGCAAATCATCGAGGCCGATCCCCCGTAGACGAACTGACTTAACTCAGAAGAATTTCAAGCATTTCTTACAAAATCTCTCACGCAATCGGTTTCGCTGCGAATATCGGGATGCGGTTTGAAGAGTACGCTTCCTCTCGGCAGAGCGAACACGGACGCTGAAGACCGCGTCTCGATAGCACGAACGGTCGTGATGCTGTAAGCAAATCATACATTCATGAGCTTCACTAATTAGACGACGAGGCATTGGCGACCTGTAGAGAGTCATAGTTACTCCCTGATTTTACCTGCAAATTACAGATTCGGAGATACCAAAATCTCTCACGCAATCGGTTTCGCTGCGAATATCGGCATGCGGTTTGAAGAGTATGCTTCCTCTCGGCGGCGCGAACAAGACGCAGAAGACCGCGTCTCGATAGCACGAACGGTCGTGATTCTATAGGAAAATACGAATAAGCGCGGGTAAGCGGCGGGAGTAAATTTTGCAAAATTTCAGATTCGGAGATACTGCGAATATCGGCATGCGGTTTGAAGCGTACGCTTCCTCTCGCGGCGCGAACAAGACGCAGAAGACCGCGTCTCGATAGCTCGAAGGGTCGTGATGCTGTAAGCAAATCATCGAGGCCGATCCCCCGTAGACGAACTGACTTAACTCAGAAGAATTTCAAGCATTTCTTACAAAATCTCTCACGCAATCGGTTTCGCTGCGAATATCGGGATGCGGTTTGAAGAGTACGCTTCCTCTCGGCAGAGCGAACACGACGCTGAAGACCGCGTCTATGGGGGATTGGCCCG
>CAXEFP010000269.1:0-12500 GCA_963995525.1 Escarpia spicata | reverse complement strand
AGGAAAATTACGAATAAGCGCGGGTAAGCGGCGGGAGTAAATTTTGCAAAATTTCAGATTCGGAGATACTGCGAATATCGGCATGCGGTTTGAAGCGTACGCTTCCTCTCGCCGGCGCGAACAAGACGCAGAAGACCGCGTCTCGATAGCTCGAAGGGTCGTGATGCTGTAAGCAAATCATCGAGGCCGATCCCCCGTAGACGAACTGACTTAACTCAGAAGAATTTCAAGCATTTCTTACAAAATCTCTCACGCAATCGGTTTCGCTGCGAATATCGGGATGCGGTTTGAAGAGTACGCTTCCTCTCGGCAGAGCGAACACGACGCTGAAGACCGCGTCTCGATAGCACGAACGGTCGTGATGCTGTAAGCAAATCATACATTCATGAGCTTCACTAATTAGACGACGAGGCATTTGGCGACCTGTAGAGAGTCATAGTTACTCCCTGATTTTACCTGCAAATTACAGATTCGGAGATACCAAATCTCTCACGCAATCGGTTTCGCTGCGAATATCGGCATGCGGTTTGAAGAGTATGCTTCCTCTCGGCGGCGCGAACAAGACGCAGAAGACCGCGTCTCGATAGCACGAACGGTCGTGATTCTATAGGAAAATTACGAATAAGCGCGGGTAAGCGGCGGGAGTAAATTTTGCAAAATTTCAGATTCGGAGATACTGCGAATATCGGCATGCGGTTTGAAGCGTACGCTTCCTCTCGCCGGCGCGAACAAGACGCAGAAGACCGCGTCTCGATAGCTCGAAGGGTCGTGATGCTGTAAGCAAATCATCGAGGCCGATCCCCCGTAGACGAACTGACTTAACTCAGAAGAATTTCAAGCATTTCTTACAAAATCTCTCACGCAATCGGTTTCGCTGCGAATATCGGGATGCGGTTTGAAGAGTACGCTTCCTCTCGGCAGAGCGAACACGACGCTGAAGACCGCGTCTCGATAGCACGAACGGTCGTGATGCTGTAAGCAAATCATACATTCATGAGCTTCACTAATTAGACGACGAGGCATTTGGCGACCTGTAGAGAGTCATAGTTACTCCCTGATTTTACCTGCAAATTACAGATTCGGAGATACCAAATCTCTCACGCAATCGGTTTCGCTGCGAATATCGGCATGCGGTTTGAAGAGTATGCTTCCTCTCGGCGGCGCGAACAAGACGCAGAAGACCGCGTCTCGATAGCACGAACGGTCGTGATTCTATAGGAAAATTACGAATAAGCGCGGGTAAGCGGCGGGAGTAAATTTTGCAAAATTTCAGATTCGGAGATACTGCGAATATCGGCATGCGGTTTGAAGCGTACGCTTCCTCTCGCCGGCGCGAACAAGACGCAGAAGACCGCGTCTCGATAGCTCGAAGGGTCGTGATGCTGTAAGCAAATCATCGAGGCCGATCCCCCGTAGACGAACTGACTTAACTCAGAAGAATTTCAAGCATTTCTTACAAAATCTCTCACGCAATCGGTTTCGCTGCGAATATCGGGATGCGGTTTGAAGAGTACGCTTCCTCTCGGCAGAGCGAACACGACGCTGAAGACCGCGTCTCGATAGCACGAACGGTCGTGATTCTATAGCAAAATTACGAATAAGCGCGGGTAAGCGGCGGGAGTAAATTTTGCAAAATTTCAGATTCGGAGATACTGCGAATATCGGCATGCGGTTTGAAGCGTACGCTTCCTCTCGCCGGCGCGAACAAGACGCAGAAGACCGCGTCTCGATAGCTCGAACGGTCGTGATGCTGTAAGCAAACTACACATGGCGATCCCCCGTAGATTAACTCAATTTACTTAGTCGAATTTCAAGCATTTCTTACAAAATCTCTCATAGAATCGGTGTTATATACATCTCATACATGTATTTATATTATTTAGTGGCGAAACATGTTGCTTACTTAAAAATAAACATATGTTTGTGAAATTATGCCATTTCTCCCACAAAGTCTATAGAGATCAGTATAAGGTCGACTACCTCTTAAATCGTTCACACAGTCAGCTTATTTCAAAAGTTAAAAACGTTCTAAGAAACGTTCTAATGCACTGTCATAATAAAGTAAGTATAATTGTTTGTACATTATGTATATCCTTCAGAATGGCATAGGTTTTATTTTGTTCAGACAATTGTATCAAAAAATGAAAACCTAGGGTTAAGTCCAACTTGAAAGGGTGTTATCTACCGTGTAGTTTTCGTTGACTGACGGATACCTTTCCGCAAATTGTGCAGCATTTTGCAAAATTTCAGATACGGAGATACTGCGAATATCGGCATGCGGTTTGAAGCGTACGCTTCCTCTCGCCGGCGCGAACAAGACGCAGAAGACCGCGTCTCGATAGCTCGAAGGGTCGTGATGCTGTAAGCAAATCATCGAGGCCGATCCCCCGTAGACGAACTGACTTAACTCAGAAGAATTTCAAGCATTTCTTACAAAATCTCTCACGCAATCGGTTTCGCTGCGAATATCGGGATGCGGTTTGAAGAGTACGCTTCCTCTCGGCAGAGCGAACACGACGCTGAAGACCGCGTCTCGATAGCACGAACGGTCGTGATGCTGTAAGCAAATCATACATTCATGCGCTTCACTAATTAGACGACGAGGCATTTGGCGACCTGTCGAGAGTCATAGTTACTCCCTGATTTTACCTGCAAATTACAGATTCGGAGATACCAAATCTCTCACGCAATCGGTTTCGCTGCGAATATCGGCATGCGGTTTGAAGAGTATGCTTCCTCTCGGCGGCGCGAACAAGACGCAGAAGACCGCGTCTCGATAGCACGAACGGTCGTGATTCTATAGGAAAATTACGAATAAGCGCGGGTAAGCGGCGGGAGTAAATTTTGCAAAATTTCAGATTCGGAGATACTGCGAATATCGGCATGCGGTTTGAAGCGTACGCTTCCTCTCGCCGGCGCGAACAAGACGCAGAAGACCGCGTCTCGATAGCTCGAAGGGTCGTGATGCTGTAAGCAAATCATCGAGGCCGATCCCCCGTAGACGAACTGACTTAACTCAGAAGAATTTCAAGCATTTCTTACAAAATCTCTCACGCAATCGGTTTCGCTGCGAATATCGGGATGCGGTTTGAAGAGTACGCTTCCTCTCGGCAGAGCGAACACGACGCTGAAGACCGCGTCTCGATAGCACGAACGGTCGTGATGCTGTAAGCAAATCATACATTCATGCGCTTCACTAATTAGACGACGAGGCATTTGGCGACCTGTCGAGAGTCATAGTTACTCCCTGATTTTACCTGCAAATTACAGATTCGGAGATACCAAATCTCTCACGCAATCGGTTTCGCTGCGAATATCGGCATGCGGTTTGAAGAGTATGCTTCCTCTCGGCGGCGCGAACAAGACGCAGAAGACCGCGTCTCGATAGCACGAACGGTCGTGATTCTATAGGAAAATTACGAATAAGCGCGGGTAAGCGGCGGGAGTAAATTTTGCAAAATTTCAGATTCGGAGATACTGCGAATATCGGCATGCGGTTTGAAGCGTACGCTTCCTCTCGCCGGCGCGAACAAGACGCAGAAGACCGCGTCTCGATAGCTCGAAGGGTCGTGATGCTGTAAGCAAATCATCGAGGCCGATCCCCCGTAGACGAACTGACTTAACTCAGAAGAATTTCAAGCATTTCTTACAAAATCTCTCACGCAATCGGTTTCGCTGCGAATATCGGGATGCGGTTTGAAGAGTACGCTTCCTCTCGGCAGAGCGAACACGACGCTGAAGACCGCGTCTCGATAGCACGAACGGTCGTGATGCTGTAAGCAAATCATACATTCATGCGCTTCACTAATTAGACGACGAGGCATTTGGCGACCTGTCGAGAGTCATAGTTACTCCCTGATTTTACCTGCAAATTACAGATTCGGAGATACCAAATCTCTCACGCAATCGGTTTCGCTGCGAATATCGGCATGCGGTTTGAAGAGTATGCTTCCTCTCGGCGGCGCGAACAAGACGCAGAAGACCGCGTCTCGATAGCACGAACGGTCGTGATTCTATAGGAAAATTACGAATAAGCGCGGGTAAGCGGCGGGAGTAAATTTTGCAAAATTTCAGATTCGGAGATACTGCGAATATCGGCATGCGGTTTGAAGCGTACGCTTCCTCTCGCCGGCGCGAACAAGACGCAGAAGACCGCGTCTCGATAGCTCGAAGGGTCGTGATGCTGTAAGCAAATCATCGAGGCCGATCCCCCGTAGACGAACTGACTTAACTCAGAAGAATTTCAAGCATTTCTTACAAAATCTCTCACGCAATCGGTTTCGCTGCGATATCGGGATGCGGTTTGAAGAGTACGCTTCCTCTCGGCAGAGCGAACACGACGCTGAAGACCGCGTCTCGATAGCACGAACGGTCGTGATGCTGTAAGCAAATCATACATTCATGAGCTTCACTAATTAGACGACGAGGCATTTGGCGACCTGTAGAGAGTCATAGTTACTCCTGATTTTACCTGCAAATTACAGATTCGGAGATACCAAATCTCTCACGCAATCGGTTTCGCTGCGAATATCGGCATGCGGTTTGAAGAGTATGCTTCCTCTCGGCGGCGCGAACAAGACGCAGAAGACCGCGTCTCGATAGCACGAACGGTCGTGATTCTATAGGAAAATTACGAATAAGCGCGGGTAAGCGCGGGAGTAAATTTTGCAAAATTTCAGATTCGGAGATACTGCGAATATCGGCATGCGGTTTGAAGCGTACGCTTCCTCTCGCCGGCGCGAACAAGACGCAGAAGACCGCGTCTCGATAGCTCGAAGGGGTCGTGATGCTGTAAGCAAATCATCGAGGCCGATCCCCCCGTAGACGAACTGACTTAACTCAGAAGAATTTCAAGCATTTCTTACAAAATCTCTCACGCAATCGGTTTCGCTGCGAATATCGGGATGCGGTTTGAAGAGTACGCTTCCTCTCGGCAGAGCGAACACGACGCTGAAGACCGCGTCTCGATAGCACGAAACGGTCGTGATGCTGTAAGCAAATCATACATTCATGAGCTTCACTAATTAGACGACGAGGCATTTGGCGACCTGTAGAGAGTCATAGTTACTCCCCTGATTTTACCTGCAAATTACAGATTCGGAGATACCAAATCTCTCACGCAATCGGTTTCGCTGCGAATATCGGCATGCGGTTTGAAGAGTATGCTTCCTCTCGGCGGCGCGAACAAGACGCAGAAGACCGCGTCTCGATAGCACGAACGGTCGTGATTCTATAGGAAAATTACGAATAAGCGCGGGTAAGCGGCGGGAGTAAATTTTGCAAAATTTCAGATTCGGAGATACTGCGAATATCGGCATGCGGTTTGAAGCGTACGCTTCCTCTCGCCGGCGCGAACAAGACGCAGAAGACCGCGTCTCGATAGCTCGAAGGGTCGTGATGCTGTAAGCAAATCATCGAGGCCGATCCCCCGTAGACGAACTGACTTAACTCAGAAGAATTTCAAGCATTTCTTACAAAATCTCTCACGCAATCGGTTTCGCTGCGAATATCGGGATGCGGTTTGAAGAGTACGCTTCCTCTCGGCAGAGCGAACACGACGCTGAAGACCGCGTCTCGATAGCACGAACGGTCGTGATTCTATAGCAAAATTACGAATAAGCGCGGGTAAGCGGCGGGAGTAAATTTTGCAAAATTTCAGATTCGGAGATACTGCGAATATCGGCATGCGGTTTGAAGCGTACGCTTCCTCTCGCCGGCGCGAACAAGACGCAGAAGACCGCGTCTCGATAGCTCGAACGGTCGTGATGCTGTAAGCAAACTACACATGGCGATCCCCCGTAGATTAACTCAATTTACTTAGTCGAATTTCAAGCATTTCTTACAAAATCTCTCATAGAATCGGTGTTATATACATCTCATACATGTATTTATATTATTTAGTGGCGAAACATGTTGCTTACTTAAAAATAAACATATGTTTGTGAAATTATGCCATTTCTCCCACAAAGTCTATAGAGATCAGTATAAGGTCGACTACCTCTTAAATCGTTCACACAGTCAGCTTATTTCAAAAGTTTAAAACGTTCTAAGAAACGTTCTAATGCACTGTCATAATAAAGTAAGTATAATTGTTTGTACATTATGTATATCCTTCAGAATGGCATAGGTTTTATTTTGTTCAGACAATTGTATCAAAAAATGAAAACCTAGGGTTAAGTCCAACTTGAAAGGGTGTTATCTACCGTGTAGTTTTCGTTGACTGACGGATACCTTTCCGCAAATTGTGCAGCATTTTGCAAAATTTCAGATACGGAGATACTGCGAATATCGGCATGCGGTTTGAAGCGTACGCTTCCTCTCGCCGGCGCGAACAAGACGCAGAAGACCGCGTCTCGATAGCTCGAAGGGTCGTGATGCTGTAAGCAAATCATCGAGGCCGATCCCCCGTAGACGAACTGACTTAAACTCAGAAGAATTTCAAGCATTTCTTACAAAATCTCTCACGCAATCGGTTTCGCTGCGAATATCGGGATGCGGTTTGAAGAGTACGCTTCCTCTCGGCAGAGCGAACACGACGCTGAAGACCGCGTCTCGATAGCACGAACGGTCGTGATGCTGTAAGCAAATCATACATTCATGCGCTTCACTAATTAGACGACGAGGCATTTGGCGACCTGTCGAGAGTCATAGTTACTCCCTGATTTTACCTGCAAATTACAGATTCGGAGATACCAAATCTCTCACGCAATCGGTTTCGCTGCGAATATCGGCATGCGGTTTGAAGAGTATGCTTCCTCTCGGCGGCGCGAACAAGACGCAGAAGACCGCGTCTCGATAGCACGAACGGTCGTGATTCTATAGGAAAATTACGAATAAGCGCGGGTAAGCGGCGGGAGTAAATTTTGCAAAATTTCAGATTCGGAGATACTGCGAATATCGGCATGCGGTTTGAAGCGTACGCTTCCTCTCGCCGGCGCGAACAAGACGCAGAAGACCGCGTCTCGATAGCTCGAAGGGTCGTGATGCTGTAAGCAAATCATCGAGGCCGATCCCCCGTAGACGAACTGACTTAACTCAGAAGAATTTCAAGCATTTCTTACAAAATCTCTCACGCAATCGGTTTCGCTGCGAATATCGGGATGCGGTTTGAAGAGTACGCTTCCTCTCGGCAGAGCGAACACGACGCTGAAGACCGCGTCTCGATAGCACGAACGGTCGTGATGCTGTAAGCAAATCATACATTCATGCGCTTCACTAATTAGACGACGAGGCATTTGGCGACCTGTCGAGAGTCATAGTTACTCCCTGATTTTACCTGCAAATTACAGATTCGGAGATACCAAATCTCTCACGCAATCGGTTCGCTGCGAATATCGGCATGCGGTTTGAAGAGTATGCTTCCTCTCGGCGGCGCGAACAAGACGCAGAAGACCGCGTCTCGATAGCACGAACGGTCGTGATTCTATAGGAAAATTACGAATAAGCGCGGGTAAGCGGCGGGAGTAAATTTGCAAAATTTCAGATTCGGAGATACTGCGAATATCGGCATGCGGTTTGAAGCGTACGCTTCCTCTCGCCGGCGCGAACAAGACGCAGAAGACCGCGTCTCGATAGCTCGAAGGGTCGTGATGCTGTAAGCAAATCATCGAGGCCGATCCCCCGTAGACGAACTGACTTAACTCAGAAGAATTTCAAGCATTTCTTACAAAATCTCTCACGCAATCGGTTTCGCTGCGAATATCGGGATGCGGTTTGAAGAGTACGCTTCCTCTCGGCAGAGCGAACACGACGCTGAAGACCGCGTCTCGATAGCACGAACGGTCGTGATGCTGTAAGCAAATCATACATTCATGCGCTTCACTAATTAGACGACGAGGCATTTGGCGACCTGTCGAGAGTCATAGTTACTCCCTGATTTTACCTGCAAATTACAGATTCGGAGATACCAAATCTCTCACGCAATCGGTTTCGCTGCGAATATCGGCATGCGGTTTGAAGAGTATGCTTCCTCTCGGCGGCGCGAACAAGACGCAGAAGACCGCGTCTCGATAGCACGAACGGTCGTGATTCTATAGGAAAATTACGAATAAGCGCGGGTAAGCGGCGGGAGTAAATTTTGCAAAATTTCAGATTCGGAGATACTGCGAATATCGCATGCGGTTTGAAGCGTACGCTTCCTCTCGCCGGCGCGAACAAGACGCAGAAGACCGCGTCTCGATAGCTCGAAGGGTCGTGATGCTGTAAGCAAATCATCGAGGCCGATCCCCCGTAGACGAACTGACTTAACTCAGAAGAATTTCAAGCATTTCTTACAAAATCTCTCACGCAATCGGTTTCGCTGCGAATATCGGGATGCGGTTTGAAGAGGTACGCTTCCTCTCGGCAGAGCGAACACGACGCTGAAGACCGCGTCTCGATAGCACGAACGGTCGTGATGCTGTAAGCAAATCATACATTCATGAGCTTCACTAATTAGACGACGAGGCATTTGGCGACCTGTAGAGAGTCATAGTTACTCCCTGATTTTACCTGCAAATTACAGATTCGGAGATACCAAATCTCTCACGCAATCGGTTTCGCTGCGAATATCGGCATGCGGTTTGAAGAGTATGCTTCCTCTCGGCGGCGCGAACAAGACGCAGAAGACCGCGTCTCGATAGCACGAACGGTCGTGATTCTATAAGGAAAATTACGAATAAGCGCGGGTAAGCGGCGGGAGTAAATTTTGCAAAATTTCAGATTCGGAGATACTGCGAATATCGGCATGCGGTTTGAAGCGTACGCTTCCTCTCGCCGGCGCGAACAAGACGCAGAAGACCGCGTCTCGATAGCTCGAAGGGTCGTGATGCTGTAAGCAAATCATCGAGGCCGATCCCCGTAGACGAACTGACTTAACTCAGAAGAATTTCAAGCATTTCTTACAAAATCTCTCACGCAATCGGTTTCGCTGCGAATATCGGGATGCGGTTTGAAGAGTACGCTTCCTCTCGCAGAGCGAACACGACGCTGAAGACCGCGTCTCGATAGCACGAACGGTCGTGATGCTGTAAGCAAATCATACATTCATGAGCTTCACTAATTAGACGACGAGGCATTTGGCGACCTGTAGAGAGTCATAGTTACTCCCTGATTTTACCTGCAAATTACAGATTCGGAGATACCAAATCTCTCACGCAATCGGTTTCGCTGCGAATATCGGCATGCGGTTTGAAGAGTATGCTTCCTCTCGGGCGGCGCGAACAAGACGCAGAAGACCGCGTCTCGATAGCACGAACGGTCGTGATTCTATAGGAAAATTACGAATAAGCGCGGGTAAGCGGCGGGAGTAAATTTTGCAAAAATTTCAGATTCGGAGATACTGCGAATATCGGCATGCGGTTTGAAGCGTACGCTTCCTCTCGCCGGCGCGAACAAGACGCAGAAGACCGCGTCTCGATAGCTCGAAGGGTCGTGATGCTGTAAGCAAATCATCGAGGCCGATCCCCCGTAGACGAACTGACTTAACTCAGAAGAATTTCAAGCATTTCTTACAAAATCTCTCACGCAATCGGTTTCGCTGCGAATATCGGGATGCGGTTTGAAGAGTACGCTTCCTCTCGGCAGAGCGAACACGACGCTGAAGACCGCGTCTCGATAGCACGAACGGTCGTGATTCTATAGCAAAATTACGAATAAGCGCGGGTAAGCGGCGGGAGTAAATTTTGCAAAATTTCAGATTCGGAGATACTGCGAATATCGGCATGCGGTTTGAAGCGTACGCTTCCTCTCGCCGGCGCGAACAAGACGCAGAAGACCGCGTCTCGATAGCTCGAACGGTCGTGATGCTGTAAGCAAACTACACATGGCGATCCCCCGTAGATTAACTCAATTTACTTAGTCGAATTTCAAGCATTTCTTACAAAATCTCTCATAGAATCGGTGTTATATACATCTCATACATGTATTTATATTATTTAGTGGCGAAACATGTTGCTTACTTAAAAATAAACATATGTTTGTGAAATTATGCCATTTCTCCCACAAAGTCTATAGAGATCAGTATAAGGTCGACTACCTCTTAAATCGTTCACACAGTCCAGCTTATTTCAAAAGTTAAAAACGTTCTAAGAAACGTTCTAATGCACTGTCATAATAAAGTAAGTATAATTGTTTGTACATTATGTATATCCTTCAGAATGGCATAGGTTTTATTTTGTTCAGACAATTGTATCAAAAAATGAAAACCTAGGGTTAAGTCCAACTTGAAAGGGTGTTATCTACCGTGTAGTTTTCGTTGACTGACGGATACCTTTCCGCAAATTGTGCAGCATTTTGCAAAATTTCAGATACGGAGATACTGCGAATATCGGCATGCGGTTTGAAGCGTACGCTTCCTCTCGCCGGCGCGAACAAGACGCAGAAGACCGCGTCTCGATAGCTCGAAGGGTCGTGATGCTGTAAGCAAATCATCGAGGCCGATCCCCCGTAGACGAACTGACTTAACTCAGAAGAATTTCAAGCATTTCTTACAAAATCTCTCACGCAATCGTTTCGCTGCGAATATCGGGATGCGGTTTGAAGAGTACGCTTCCTCTCGGCAGAGCGAACACGACGCTGAAGACCGCGTCTCGATAGCACGAACGGTCGTGATGCTGTAAGCAAATCATACATTCATGCGCTTCACTAATTAGACGACGAGGCATTTGGCGACCTGTCGAGAGTCATAGTTACTCCCTGATTTTACCTGCAAATTACAGATTCGGAGATACCAAATCTCTCACGCAATCGGTTTCGCTGCGAATATCGGCATGCGGTTTGAAGAGTATGCTTCCTCTCGGCGGCGCGAACAAGACGCAGAAGACCGCGTCTCGATAGCACGAACGGTCGTGATTCTATAGGAAAATTACGAATAAGCGCGGGTAAGCGGCGGGAGTAAATTTTGCAAAATTTCAGATTCGGAGATACTGCGAATATCGGCATGCGGTTTGAAGCGTACGCTTCCTCTCGCCGGCGCGAACAAGACGCAGAAGACCGCGTCCTCGATAGCTCGAAGGGTCGTGATGCTGTAAGCAAATCATCGAGGCCGATCCCCCGTAGACGAACTGACTTAACTCAGAAGAATTTCAAGCATTTCTTACAAAATCTCTCACGCAATCGGTTTCGCTGCGAATATCGGGATGCGGTTTGAAGAGTACGCTTCCTCTCGGCAGAGCGAACACGACGCTGAAGACCGCGTCTCGATAGCACGAACGGTCGTGATGCTGTAAGCAAATCATACATTCATGCGCTTCACTAATTAGACGACGAGGCATTTGGCGACCTGTCGAGAGTCATAGTTACTCCCTGATTTTACCTGCAAATTACAGATTCGGAGATACCAAATCTCTCACGCAATCGGTTTCGCTGCGAATATCGGCATGCGGTTTGAAGAGTATGCTTCCTCTCGGCGGCGCGAACAAGACGCAGAAGACCGCGTCTCGATAGCACGAACGGTCGTGATTCTATAGGAAAATTACGAATAAGCGCGGGTAAGCGGCGGGAGTAAATTTTGCAAAATTTCAGATTCGGAGATACTGCGAATATCGGCATGCGGTTTGAAGCGTACGCTTCCTCTCGCCGGCGCGAACAAGACGCAGAAGACCGCGTCTCGATAGCTCGAGGGTCGTGATGCTGTAAGCAAATCATCGAGGCCGATCCCCCCGTAGACGAACTGACTTAACTCAGAAGAATTTCAAGCATTTCTTACAAAATCTCTCACGCAATCGGTTTCGCTGCGAATATCGGGATGCGGTTTGAAGAGTACGCTTCCTCTCGGCAGAGCGAACACGACGCTGAAGACCGCGTCTCGATAGCACGAACGGTCGTGATGCTGTAAGCAAATCATACATTCATGCGCTTCACTAATTAGACGACGAGGCATTTGGCGACCTGTCGAGAGTCATAGTTACTCCCTGATTTTACCTGCAAATTACAGATTCGGAGATACCAAATCTCTCACGCAATCGGTTTCGCTGCGAATATCGCATGCGGTTTGAAGAGTATGCTTCCTCTCGGCGGCGCGAACAAGACGCAGAAGACCGCGTCTCGATAGCACGAACGGTCGTGATTCTATAGGAAAATTACGAATAAGCGCGGGTAAGCGGCGGGAGTAAATTTTGCAAAATTTCAGATTCGGAGATACTGCGAATATCGGCATGCGGTTTGAAGCGTACGCTTCCTCTCGCCGGCGCGAACAAGACGCAGAAGACCGCGTCTCGATAGCTCGAAGGGTCGTGATGCTGTAAGCAAATCATCGAGGCCGATCCCCCGTAGACGAACTGACTTAACTCAGAAGAATTTCAAGCATTTCTTACAAAATCTCTCACGCAATCGGTTTCGCTGCGAATATCGGGATGCGGTTTGAAGAGTACGCTTCCTCTCGGCAGAGCGAACACGACGCTGAAGACCGCGTCTCGATAGCACGAACGGTCGTGATGCTGTAAGCAAATCATACATTCATGAGCTTCACTAATTAGACGACGAGGCATTTGGCGACCTGTAGAGAGTCATAGTTACTCCCT
>CAXEFP010000268.1:0-34209 GCA_963995525.1 Escarpia spicata | reverse complement strand
AAATCCAATTGGTAAATCATCACGATCAAATCCTGTAACGTATGTAAAAGCTTATGATGAAATAAGAAGTTTATACGCTTCGCAAGGATTAGCGAAAGCAAGAGGGTATAAACCTGGTCATTTTTCTTTTAATACCGATGGAGGTAGATGTGATGCCTGCAAAGGTGAAGGAGAAATTACAGTAGAAATGCAATTTATGGCCGACATTCATTTGACTTGTGAGGAATGTAACGGAAAACGTTTTAAGGATGAAGTACTAGAAATTAAATTTAATAACAAAAACATTGCTGATTTATTAGCATTGACTATTGATGATGCAATTAGTTTCTTCCAAGAAGCTGATGGTAGAATTGAAAAACGAATTACAGATAAATTATTACCATTACAAGAGGTTGGTTTGGGGTACGTTCATTTAGGGCAATCATCAAGTACCTTGTCAGGAGGAGAAGCCCAGCGAGTTAAATTAGCTTCATTTTTAACTAAAAAAGATAGTTCAACTAACCTGTTATTTATTTTTGATGAGCCAACAACAGGGTTGCATTTTCATGATATTAAAAAATTACTTAAAGCTTTTAATGCGTTAATTGCCCAAGGGCATTCGATTATCGTTATTGAGCATAATTTAGATGTGGTTAAATGTGCCGATTGGGTAATTGATTTAGGTCCTGGAGGAGGAGATAGCGGAGGTGAACTTGTTTTTGCTGGTACACCAGAAGAACTCATAAAAGTTAAAGAGTCTTATACAGGCCATTATTTAAAAGAAAAGATATGAATAAAATAATAGTGTTATTAAGCCTCATTTTCCTATTTACGATAGACTGTTATAGTCAGCAATTTGGTGGGATGCAAATACAGCAAAATGTAATTAAAAATGGAATTGGGTTAGGAAGTGTAATTGCGGTAGTTATTTCATGGGACAGAAACAAATCGGTTTTGTTTGCTATTTTACATGGTATTCTCAGTTGGTTCTATGTTATTTATTATATCATCGTTCGGTAACAAATCTAATTCTTGTCATTTCACTGACAAACAAATAATTAAAAGGAGCTTAGTTTTACTATAGTAATTGCAAAGGGGTTTGTAATTGTAGTAATAATTAAAAAATTGAGTTCGCTTAATTTTAATCCCTAGCTGGTTTTCTTGTTTTATCAGTTGGGGATTTTTCATACCAATAATACCAATTATGAATCAAAACTGCTGATAAATAAATTAGAATATATTTTTATTATTCGAGGCAAAAAACCTTTTCATAGCATCGTTATGGAACTGTTTTTTAACGAAGAAAAATGAAAATAGAAACGATTTATATCGGGTATTTTGAAGTTAAATTGGTATAAGTATTCTTCTTTGGTAACTATTCAGCCAGAATTTTCTAAAGAGTAAAAAATCACTGTAGTTATCAACAATGGTTTGTAACTACGGAGTAAGTTATGGAGTTCACTTGTTATAAATAAGGGAGAGGTTTCTAAATTTGATTTATAAGATTAAAGGTTTGTCAGATAGAGAACAATTCATAGCATTACTACAAGAGTTCAGGGAATTCAAAGAAGAGACCACTAAAATAATTTTCGCTTTACGAAAAGAAGTAAAAGATTTAAAGGAAAAACTAAGTAAATACGAGAACCCAAAGGATAGCAAAAACAGTAGTATTCCTCCCTCACAAGATCCAAATAGGGAGACAAAAAGTTTGCGGAAGAAATCGGATAAAAAAGTAGGTGGACAAAAAGGACACAAGGGCAGTAAACTGAATAAAGTTTCTACTCCAGACAACATTGTTTTTCATGATGTAACTCATTGTAGTTGTTGTGAAACTATTTTGCCAAAAGAGGGAGAAATTAAATCACGTCAACTATTTGACATTCCTGAAATAAAGATTGCAGTTACCGAACATCGTATAATACTTAAAAGATGTACCAACTGCGGAGCACAAAATAAATCAGTATTTCCAAAAGGATTAGTTCAAGAGGCACAGTATGGTAATAATATAAAAGCTTTTGGAGTTTATTTACAGAACTATCAAATGATACCTTATGGTAGATGTGTAGAATTAATTTACGATTTAACAGGGCATAAATTATCAGCAGGGAGCTTGGCAAATTTTCAAATAAAAATGCATAGCCACTTAGCAGAATTTGAAAAACATGTAAAACAACACTTACTACAAAGCCTGTTTTACATGCTGACGAAACAGGATTCCGTTTAAATGGTAAGTTAAATTGGATGCATGTAGCCAGTACAGATTTAATAAGTTTCTTTGGTTATCATCCAAAAAGAGGGAAAGAAGCCATTAATGATTTTAATATCATACCACTTTATAATGGCAACTTAGTTCACGATAGGTTTAGCCCTTATTTTAGTTATGCTTGTGAACATAGCCTTTGCAATGCTCATATATTGAGAGAGCTTTTGTTCTTATGGGAAAGCAAGCAAATAAAATGGGCAAAAGATTTATCTAATCTATTGGTCAATGTTCATCACAAAGAAAAAAAAAGGGATAGTGTTTACCCAGCAACAGTATCAAAATATATTAAAAAGATGGGAAAGTTTAGTAGCTCCAACAATAAAGAACTACAATAAGGTTTACACCAAAACAAAAGCAGAACAACTCGCATTTGCATTAGAAAAACACAAACATCTTTTCCTGAAATTTATCAAAGAAAAAGAAGTCCCCTTTGATAACAACCAAGCAGAAAGAGATTTACGGATGATAAAAGTGAAGCAAAAAGTATCTGGCTGTTTTAGGCAGGAATCATATGCCCAATACTTCGCTCGTATTAGGTCATACCTCTCTACTCTAAAGAAAAATCAACAAAAAATATTAATAAACATCCTAAATGCTTTTGATGACAATGGATTCTTGCCTAATTTGACTGAATAGTTACCTTCTTTGTTACTTTTTTCACATAAAAACTACAAATTGTAGAATATTTAACCTATATTTGTAGTTATGGGAAAAATAGCAAAGAATATAAAACACTTAAGAAGTCTTAAAAGTTTAACACAAGAGCAGTTTTCGGTAGAGGTTGACATTACTAAATCGAGAGTTGGTTCTTATGAAGAAGGTCGGTCTGAACCTCCAATTGATACTTTAATTCAATTATCTGATTTTTTTAAAATACCAATTGATGCATTGGTTAAAAACGATTTAACCTTAGCGGAGGATGATACCTTTATTGATATTGGAAATCAACGAGTATTGTTTCCGATGCGAGTAGATGAGCATAACGAAAATGTAATTGAAGTTGTTACTAAACAGGCTTCTGCAGGTTATTTACAAGGTTATTCTGATACCGAGTTTATCGCTGATTTACCAATTATGAGTTTAAACTTTTTGCCAACAGGCAAGCATAGAGCATTTCCTATTAAGGGAGATTCCATGCATCCTTGGGTAAAAGATGGAGATGTGGTAGTGGCAGAATTTATGGAAAATCCGAATGCAGTAAAAAACAATTTTTGTTACATTATTTTAACTAAAGATGATGGTTTGGTATATAAACGAGTTTTTACGAATAATTTAGATAGTAACTATTTAAACACTTTCTTCTGATAATAAGGCATATCAACCATATCAAATACATACTTCCGAAATTATGGAGATATGGCAATTTAAATTGAATTTATGTATTGGTCAATACGAAGAAGATGAGTTAAATCCGACTAATATTTTAAGTTTAATGCGAAGCGTAGGAATAGAGTTAAAGGACTTAAATAAACGAGTTTCTAAGCTAGAGATAAATTAAATGAGTTCAAAAGTTTATAAAGTGGAAAGTTAAAAGAAAATGAGCGAATCAATAATTGTATCAGAAGAAATTGTGCTAAGTAAAATCTATAAAATTAGAGGTGAAAAAGTAATGATTGATAGAGATTTAGCAAAATTGTATGGGGTTGATACAAGGGTTCTAAAACAAGCTGTTAGAAGAAATTTAAAAAGATTTCCTGCTGATTTTATGTTTGAAATGACTGCTGAGGAAACTTGAAAATTGGAGATCACAAATTGTGACCTCCAATTCTGAAAAGATGAGTTTGCGTTATACTCTATTTTTTTTGCCGAAAAAGGCTCTCCTTCAAGAAAAAAATGGATTTAAATCCTAATTTTTTTGACTTTAAAACTTGTAATTTTCTAACTCAAACACTTGTTGATAACCTATTGAAAACGTTTCTTATCTACCTAATTAAGGGGCTTGATTTATAACTATTTTTATTTTTCAAATTCAGAGAGTTAATTTATGGCTGAAGAACCAATTTATAATGAAGATAATATCCGTTCCTTAGATTGGGAAAGAGCATATCCGTATGCGACCAGGGATGTATATTGGTAAGCTCGGAGATGGTGCTGCTTATGATGATGGGATTTATATATTACTAAAAGAGGTGATAGATAATTCTATTGATGAGTATGCAATGGGGCATGGAAAAAATATTGACATTAGCATAAGAGATACAAAAGTTAAGGTTAGGGATTATGGTAGGGGAATTCCATTAGGAAAAGTAATTGACTGTGTTTCTAAAATGAACACAGGAGGAAAGTACGATAGTAAAGCCTTTCAGAAATCTGTAGGATTAAATGGGGTAGGAACAAAAGCAGTAAATGCTTTATCGAGCTATTTTAAAGTTGAAGCGATAAGAGATGGCGAACTTAAAAGAGCAGAGTTTGAACGAGGAGTTTTAACCATAGATTCAAAAATTGAAAAAACGACTTCAAGAAAAGGAACAAAAATGACTTTTGTTCCAGATGTAGAAGTTTTTAAACAATTTAAATACAGAACGCAACATGTAGAAAAATTACTTTGGAATTATGCGTTTTTAAATACAGGCTTAACATTAAATTTTAACGGAGAGAAAATTCATTCAGAAAATGGATTAAAAGATTTATTGGCTCAAAATTTATCAAACGAACCATTATATCCAATTATTCATTTGAAAGGAGATGATATTGAAGTGGCACTTACGCACACACAAGCCTATGGAGAGGAGTATTACTCTTTTGTAAACGGACAATATACTCCACAAGGAGGAACGCATCAAACAGAATTTAGAACAGCAATTGTAAAAACTATTCGTGAGTTTTATGGTAAAGATTACGATGCTGCAGACATACGTTCATCTATTGTTTCGGCAGTAAGTGTTAGAGTAATGGAGCCTATTTTTGAATCGCAAACAAAAACGAAGTTGGGTTCTACAGAGGTTGGTCCTGATGGGCCAACAATGCGAACGTTTATAACAGACTTTTTAAAGAGGGAGTTAGATAATTTTTTACATAAAAATGCTGCGGTAGCAGAGGCTATTCAGCGTAAAATAATGCAATCCGAACGTGAACGTAAGGATATGGCAGGCATTAAAAAAATTGCTAAAAAGAGAGCCAAAGATGCTGCGTTACACAATAAAAAATTAAGAGATTGCAGGGTGCATTATAACGATGCAGCAAAAGAGGATGATAGAAAAGCAGAAACAACGATTTTTATTACTGAGGGAGATTCTGCATCGGGCTCTATTACTAAATCACGAAATGTAAACACACAAGCCGTTTTTAGTTTAAAAGGGAAACCTTTAAATTGTTATGGATTAACAAAGAAAATTGTTTATCAAAACGAAGAATTTAACCTACTACAAGCTGCTCTTAATATTGAAGAAAGTGTTGAAGATTTACGCTATAATAATATTGTTATTGCAACAGATGCCGATGTGGATGGGATGCACATTCGGTTATTGTTAATCACTTTCTTTTTACAGTTTTTTTCCTGATGTGATAAAAAATGGACATTTACAAGTATTAGAAACACCATTGTTTAGAGTGCGAGATAAATCAAAAACGATTTATTGTTATTCTGACCAAGAAAGAAAAAAAGCAATAGCAGAATTAAAAGGTAAACCAGAAATAACACGATTTAAGGGGTTGGGAGAGATTTCTCCAAGTGAGTTTAAACACTTTATAGGTGAAAATATTCGATTAGAAACCAGTGGTAATTGGTCCAGAGACACCAATTCAGAAATTGTTAGATTTTTATATGGGTAAAAATACTCCGGATAGACAACAGTTTATTATTGAAAACCTTAAAGTTGAAAAAGATATTGAAGATTAGGAGGTTTTAGAAAAATGAAAGGAGTATTAGTTATATTATTTTTTTTTTGAGTGAAATTTCATTTGGACAGGATGTTGAAAGTTTATTAGATTTTCTGAAAAATTCAAAACAAGTAGATGCAATTAATCAATCGGTATTAGCATATAAACACAGTAATTACAAGTTTGGAATAAAATACTTAAGAAAAAAATGAAAAAAGAAGGTGTTTTTTATGATGGATTCTTATTTATGGGATATGGAAAAAGACAGCTAGGAAACAATGAAGAGGCAATCAATTTTTTAATAAAGCAATTTCACTAAAACCAAATCTTCCTATAGGTTATTTTTTAAGAGGGAATTCATATTTAGAGTTGAATCACTATAGATTAGCTCTCGGAAATTACAAGAAATGTATAAGAGTTGGATTCTTTGTTTTATCCTGCATATAATAATTTAGCATTGATTAGTAGGGTGTTTAATCAAGGTAAAGCAAAGCCTCACAAAAATGATCAAAATGGCTAAAAATGATTTAGAATTGCTATTAAGTTGTGATGAAAATAAAAGTGGTATTGAAGAAATATATTTTAACTTGGGACTGGTAAGTCTAAATTTAAATCAATATAATGAAGCAACATGCTTCTTTACTAAAGTCTATAAGTTCTGAAAAAGTGAAAAATAAAGCAATTTATTACAATGCTGTTTCTAAATTTAATTTAAAATTATACGAAGCTGCAAAAGCTGAATTTAAAGTAGCATTAATGAGTAACTATCGCTCTGAGGAGTGCACTAAATATTTATCCTTGATAGAGTTAATAACAAGTCATATAAATGAGTGAAGAAGAAAACATAGAAAGAGACGAAGAGTTTGAAAGTTCTGAAAATGAGGGTAATAACTTAGAAAATGTTATTCAAATTTCAGGAATGTACAAAGAGTGGTTCTTAGATTATGCTTCTTACGTAATTTTAGAAAGAGCTGTCCCGCATTTGAATGATGGGTTAAAGCCTGTGCAACGTAGAATTTTACATTCTATGAAGGAAATGGATGATGGACGCTACAATAAAGTGGCGAACATTATTGGGAATACGATGAAGTATCATCCGCATGGAGATGCTTCTATTGGAGATGCTTTAGTTCAGGTGGGACAAAAAGATTTATTGGTGGATTGCCAAGGAAACTGGGGAAACATTTTTACAGGAGATAGAGCTGCAGCACCAAGATATATCGAAGCACGATTGACTAAGTTTGCTTTGGAGGTGGTTTTTAATCCTAAAACTACCGAATGGTTAACCTCTTACGATGGCAGAAATAAAGAGCCTGAAACACTACCAGTTAAATTCCCTTTATTATTAACACAAGGTGTAGAAGGTATTGCTGTTGGATTGGCATGTAAAATATTGCCACATAATTTTATTGAACTAATAGATGGCTCTATTAAAATTTTAAGAGGAACAAAAAAAGTAACCATCTACCCAGATTTCTTAACAGGAGGAATGGCTGATATGTCAGCTTATAATGATGGATTAAGAGGAGGGAAGATAAAGGTAAGAGCAAGAATTGGACAGGAAGACAAAAAGACACTTAAAATAACTGAAATACCTTTTGGATCAACTACCGATAAACTGATTGATTCTATCCTTAAAGCTAATGCTAAAGGAAAGATTAAGGTTAGAAAAGTTGAAGATTAATACCGCTGAGTTTGTAGAAATATTGATTCATTTGCCAGCAGGGGTTTCGCCAGATAAAATGATAGATGCATTGTATGCGTTTACAGATTGTGAAACATCTATTTCGCCAAATGCAGGAGTTATTGAGGATGATACACCTAAATTTATTGGAGCAGCAGAAATGCTTAGACTTTCTACAGAAAGAACCAAATATTTATTAAAGTTAGAGTTAGAAATTAGACAAAGAGAGTTAGAAGAGCAATGGCATTTTTCTTCTTTAGAAAAAATATTTATTGAGAACAAAATTTACGTTAAGTTACATGGCTTAGGCTATGATGAAGCAATTGATTTAACAATAGATTTATTAAAACCATTTACTAAACATTTATTAAGAGCGGTTACAGATGAAGATGTAAAACGTTTGTTAGAAATCAGAATGAGAAGAATTACTAAACACGATTCTGAAAAAGCTGAAGAGAAGTTAACAAGCCTTGAGGATGAAATTAAAAAGGTGAAATTTAACCTGGCTAATTTAGTAGATTTTGTTGTAGATTATTTTAAAGAATTAAAGAAAAAATACGGAGAAGGACGAGAACGAAAAACAGAGATCCGTTCATTCGAAAGCATTGATGCTTCTAAAGTTGCAGTAAGCAATGTAAAGCTTTACGCTAACTTTGAGGAAGGGTTTGTTGGTTCGGGATTAAGACGTTCTGATAGCGAATTTGTAGCGGATTGTTCCGATATAGACAGTGTAATTGTTTTTCGAAAAGATGGAATAATGCAGGTATCTAAAATAGCATCTAAAGCATTTTTTGGAAAAGGAATTATACATGTTGGAGTATGGAAAAAAGGAGATAAGCGAACTACATATAATGTAGTATATAAAGATGGAAAAACTGGGACATCAATGATGAAACGTTTTTCAGTTACCTCCATTACCAGAGATAAAGAATATCCGATTACAAAAGGAACAGAAGGTTCTAAAATATTATGGTTTACTGCTAACTCAAATGGAGAGGCAGAAACTGTTCAAGTTAAGCTGAAATCAACAGCAAAGGTTCGTAAACAAAAGTTTGATTTAGATTTTTCTGAGTTAGCCATAAAAGGTAGAGGGGCAGGAGGAAATAGGGTTTCTAAATTCCCCATTTCAAAAATTGAATTAAAAGAAGCAGGAGTTTCAACCTTGGCGGCACGTAAAATTTGGTTTGATGATACAGTACAGCGTTTAAATTCTGACGAAAGAGGATATTTTTTAGGTGATTTTAAAGCTAATGATAGAATTTTAACGGTAATGCAAAGTGGTGAATATCAACTCTTGGGATTTGATTTGTTTACCAAATTTGAGGAGGATATGATTGTGTTGGAGAAATGGAATCCAACAAAACCAATTTCGGCAGTTTATTTTGATGGTGATAAAAAAGAATACTTTGTAAAACGTTTCTTAGTAGAACGAACAGATAAAAAAGTGCTGTTTATTTCGGAGCATGAGGAGTCTCAATTAGAAGTAGTTTCTACAGATTGGTTGCCACAAATAGAGACTACCTACTCTAAAATAAAAGGAAAACAAAAAGAGAATGACATTATTGCGTTAGAAGAATTTATTTCTATTAAAGGAATTAAAGCCATTGGTAATCGCTTAACAACCCACAAAGTAAAGAACATTGATTTGTTAGAGCCATTACCTTTTGAAGAAGAAACAGTTATTGATGAAGTTTTGGTTGAAGTGGAAGAGGAAGAAGAAGCAGTAGCGGAGGAATCAGAAACTTGAAGCAAAAATAGTAGAAGAAGTAATTGTTGAGACTATTGAAGATGAACAAGAAAAGCAAAGTGAGAAATCTGTTGAGCAAAAAGAAGAGAAGCCTCCGGTTAAGGATGTGGATAATGATGGAGAGGACCAAATGAGCTTGTTTTAATGAATGACTTCCCCTCTAAAAAGAGGGGTTAGGGGTGTGTAAAAATAAAATACTATGAACCTATCAATAACATTAATCATCATAATTATAACTGTTACAGTTTCGTTAATTGCTAACGGGAAGCCAGAACTTTACAGTAAGTTATTATTTAATCCTTACCAAGTTTTTCACCGTAAAGAATATTGGCGAATATTTTCTCATGGATTAATACATGATAATAACAACATAATGCATTTAGGATTTAACATGTATGTGTTGTATTCTTTTGGTAATGCTGTTGAAAGTATCTTAATTAATCATTTAGGGGCTTTAGGTGTTGCTTATTACTTACTGATTTATATTGGAGGTATGGCAATAGCAACTCTACCTGCTTTAATGAAACATAGAGAGAATTACGGTTATAATTCTGTTGGTGCTTCAGGTGCAGTTTCTGCAGTGTTATTTTCTATGATTGCTTTTGCTCCTTTTAGTGGTGGAATAGGTATTCTGTTTATTCCTATTTCAATTCCGCCATTAGTTTTTGGGGTGCTTTATTTAGCTTACGAAAAATACATGGAAAAACGAGGCGGAACCAATATTGCACATGATGCTCATATTTATGGAGCTATTTTTGGATTTTTCTTTACATTATTATTTGTAAAGGATGCATTTATAAATTTTATTGCTGAGTTGATGGGGGTTTTTAGTTAACGTATTTTTTCTAAATTTAGTTAGGAATCCAATTACCGTAAAAATCAAGAAGTACTAGATGTTGTAAAATGCTTCTCTTTTTATACCTTTAACACAAAAGACTAAATGATTAAGGTTGTTTTTTTAGATAGAGACGGTGTAATTAATTTTGAACCAGGAGATTATACTTTTAAGGTTGAAAAATTTAAGCTTCTTGAGGGGCTTTTTTTAGGGCTTCAAATTTTGAAAGAAAAAGGTTATCAGTTTATTGTTATAACTAATCAAGGAGGTATTTCTAAAAAAGTATATAACCATAACGATGTAAAGCTCATACATACTTATATGCAAAAATGCTTTAAGGATAATGGGATAGATTTATTAGATATTTATTATTGTCCACATCATTCGGTAAATGAAAAATGTATTTGTCGTAAACCAGATTCGTTAATGCTAGAAAAAGCAATAGCACGATATAATATAGATAAATCTCAGTCTTATTTTATTGGAGATAGCAGAAGAGATGTGTTGGCTGCCGAAAAAGTGAGCATAACAGGCATTAAGATAATAGCTAATGAATCTTTAAATAATTATTTAAACTTGATAAATTGAGTAACCAACTGTACATAAATTTGAATGGATTCCTTTACCCAGAAGAGGAAAAGGTATTTACTATCAAAAATAGAGGGTTTAAGTTTGGCGATGCCGTATTTGAAACCATACGTGTTATAGATGGAGAGCCTTGCTTTTTAGAAGACCATTTTATTCGTCTAAAAAAAGGAATGAAGGTATTAAAGATGAAAAATTCAAGTGTTTCTTTTAGCGATTTAAAAAAACAAATCTTTAAATTGTTAGAGAAAAATCACATAAAAAAAGGAGGGAGAGTTCGTTTAACGGTCTTTCGTTTTGCAGAAGGTTTATATACACCAGAAAATGAAGGAAAATCTTATGTGATAGAAGCAATACCACTTGAAAATAATGAATATAAGTTAAACGAAAAAGGATTAAGCATAGATATGTACAGTGATTTAAGAAGATCCAAAAGCATATTATCCCAAATAAAAACAACGAATAACATTCCTCAGATATTAGCAGGCATTTATACTAAAGAAAAGAACTTAGACGATTGTATCATTTTAAATGATCAGGCTAGAATAGTGGAAGCATTGAGTTCAAATATTTTTTTGTATAAAAACAATAATTTATACACACCATCTTTAGAGGAAGGGTGTATGGACGGCATAATGAGAAAACAAGTACTAAAAATTGCAAAAAAAATGCATATTAATGTATTTGAAGGTATGGTAAATGGAAGTATGTTGCTTCAAGCAGATGAGTTATTTCTTACCAATGCTATCAAAGGAGTACAATGGGTTGTATCTTATCGACAAAAAAGATATCTTAACAAAGCAACTAAAGAAATTATAGCGCAATTAAACTTATCTGTTCTTACCTAAAAGCATTCTAAAAGAGATTAGAGGAATAGGGATGGGATCATTAATTAATTTTGCTGATGTAGGATCATTCCAACCTAAAGGCATCACTCCAAAATTTAGCGATACTCTATCTCCCACAACTATTTTCAGACCTAAAGCACCTGTAAAAATTCTGGAATTTAAAAAGTACATTCCCTCTACCATTAAATAGATTTTTCTTCCTAACTGTTTTTGTAAGCCAATATATATATTGTTGGTTAAGTAAATTGTTTCTCCATTTCCAGTTAAATCAAAAGTGGTTTTTACATAATAAAAGCCACTACCAGCAGTAATGTTGTTTTGTTTGTCCCCAAGAGTTATTATTGCTTGCCCTCCACCAATAAAAATATTAGAGTCTCTATCGCTATTTATATTAGGGTCTGCTGGATTTAAAAAAAGCGATCCTCCTGAAGCTGAAATGCCTACTTTAATGTTATCGGCTAAGTTTAATTGCTGTTTAAGAGAAATAGTAGCAGTACCAATTAAAGATAAGTTTACAGAAACCATTGTGTTGTTTGTTAGTCCGTAACTTCCTTTTAAAAAAAGAAGGTCAGTCCCAGACAGTCTAAACTTTTTTTTCTCTAAGGTATAAGCTGTAGAATTCAAAAAATAAGCTGTGTAGTCGGGGTTAGTAATATTATTGCTGTTTAATATAGGTTTTGTAAATTCTTTTTTATCATTTTCAGGGTCGCTTATAACGTAATCATCTTGTGCAATAGTTACAGATGTAGTTAAAATTATAAAGGAAATTAAAGCAATATAATGTTTCATTAATCAATTAAGGTTAGGGTTTTCTGGGAAATTAGATAATAAAGCGTGTTTTTTACTCATTTTTTGCAAAGTATTTTTCCATAAGTCAGCATCATTAAAGGTGTTTATTATATTAAAATCTACATTAGAAATAATCCATGAATTCGAATTAATTTCTTGTGTTAGTTGGCTATAATCCCAACCAGAATAACCAATAAAAAAAAAATATTTCATTCGGAAATATTTGTTGGTCTTTTATTAATTGCTTTAACTGATTAAAGTTGCCCGACCAATATAAATTCTCATTAATTTTAACACTTCCCTCTATAAAATCTCCTTGTGTGTGTATATAATATATACTGTCTGATTGGACTGGCCCTCCCATAAAAACGGGTGCATCAAAGTCAGGAAAATCTTTAATAGTATCATTAATAGTTAGCTCTAAAGGTTTGTTTTAAAAATAAAACCAAAAGCACCATCTTTATTATATTCTGTTAATAATACTACCGAACGTTTAAAGTAAGGATCATCCATAAAGGGTTCTGCAATTAATAAACGGCTTTTTTTAGGAGGTAGCTTATTTAATGCCGTGATAGTATAATCAAGTAAATTTTTCATAAATTAAAAATAAATTTACTAATAATTTAAAGATTGAAGTACTGAAATTAAATATTATTAATAACAAAGATGTTTTAATTAACTTTGTAGTGCTTAAAATGGTTTAACTTATGAATGAAGATATTGTAAATTACCTAAATAAAATAAGAAGAGATTTTTCAGGAAAACCCTTAACAGCAGATTCTGTACACGAAAACCCAATAGAGCAATACGCTATTTGGTTTGAAGAAGCCGTTAATGCACAGTTGTTAGATCCTTATGCAATGTCTTTATCTACAGTTAACGGTGATAGGCAACCCACTACACGAATTGTTTATATGCGAGGAATTAAAGATAATGGTTTTATATTTTATACCAACTATAACAGTGAAAAAGGGAATGATTTAAGAGGTAATAATAAGGTTGCTCTTAATTTTTTTTGGGGAGAATTAGAGCGGCAAATAAGAGTAGAAGGAGTAGTTGAGAAAATAACTGAAGAAGAATCGAATGCTTATTTTACGAACAGACCAAGAGAAAGTCAAATAGGAGCTTGGGCATCTTTGCAAAGTAAAAAAATAACAAGTAGAAAACAACTAGAAGACCAAGTTGCTATTTATACCAATAAATTTAAGGCTACGGATGTTCCTAAACCAAAACACTGGGAGGTTACATTGTACAACCAACTAAAATTGAATTTTGGCAAGGAAGACCCAGTAGATTGCACGACAGAATAGTTTATACTAAAGATGGTACTGATTGGAAAAAATATAGGTTATCCCCTTAATCTTCAAATGCTTGTAATCTCTACTTTGGAGATAATCATTTCAGAAAAAATTCTTTTATTGTTACAATTTTAGAGGTAAGTAGATAAATTCATAATTGGTATTAGATTGTAAAGAATATCTATCTGAAATAAAGTGGCTTATAGTTGTGTAAAATGTAATCATAAAAAAAGTCAAATTAGGAGGGATTATTCTCGTACATGTAATAAATGCAGTCATACTGAAACCGGTTCAGCCAATACTTTATTTCATAAAGTAAAATTGGGTTTACGTAAAGCATTTTTTATTGCCTTTGAAATGACAACGACAACTAAGAGTTTGTCTGCAAGTCAAATGGGGGTTAGATATGGCGTTACCGATAAAATAGCGAGATTATTTATGCACAAGATTAGAGAGGATATGAAGTCTAGTGGTAACAACCCAATGGAGGGTGTTGTTCATGTTGATGAGTTTGTGATTGGAGGCAAGGAAAAGGGGAAGGTTGGAGGTGTTAATTTTAAAGCTTTACAACTATGATTCATCAATTGAAATCATGGTTAAGAACCACCTATTATTGGATTAGTCCATTTAATGTTAACAGATATTTAGACGAGTTTTGCTACCGAATAAATAGGTCGCAGTCAAAAAATAATATATTTAATAATCTAATTGAAAGAATGGTTCATTCAGATAAAAAATATCAAACAAAATTAATATGTTTCCTAACTACTTACCTCTATAACTTTTATTCAATTTAAACGCTAAAAAAAACCCGTTTCTTTTGTTTTTTCATACCCTTGATCAACTAATAGGTATTCTCCTTCTGCAGCATTTACGGCTAGGGTATCGCATCGTTCGTTATACACATTTCCGGCATGACCTTTAACCCAAGTAAATTTTATTTTGTGCTTAGGGTAAATGAGTAAAAACCGTTGCCACAAGTCAATATTTTTTTTGCCTTTAAATCCTTTTTTTTGCCAACCAAAAACCCATTTTTTCTCAACAGAATCAACTACATATTTGGAGTCTGAAATAACTTCTACTTCCGAGGTGTTTTTTATCGTTTCTAACGCTACTATTACACTTAATAGTTCCATTCGGTTGTTAGTGGTCAGTCTAAATCCTTCTGATAATTCTTTCTGATATTTTCCGCTCATCATTACAACACCATAACCTCCGTTTCCAGGATTTCCTTTAGCAGAGCCATCGGTATATATTGTAATTTTTGCCATTTTTATATTCCCAAATTTGTTCTGAAAAGCTTAACTGCTATTGCCAATAAAATTACGCCAAATACTTTACGTAAAACTGCTAAACCTCCATTTCCTAATTTTTTCTCGATAAATGCTGAAGATTTTAAAACTCCATAAACCAGTATCATATTAATAAAAATAGCTACTACAATGTTTTGAACTGCATATTCTGCTCGCAAAGAAAGCAAAGCTGTCATTGTACCTGCACCAGCAATTAAAGGAAAGGCTAACGGAACAATAGAAGCTGTCGCTGGAGCATCATCTTTATACAAACGTATGCCTAAAATCATTTCTAACGCTAAGAAAAATAAAATAAACGACCCTGCGATGGCAAACGAATTTACGTCTATACCTATCAAACCTAACATCGATTTACCAACAAATAAAAATGTTACCATAATTACTAACGCAACAATACTTGCTTTTTCGGATTGGATATGTCCTACCTTTTGTCTTAAATCAATAATTATAGGAACTGAACCTACTATATCAATCACTGCAAAAAGTATCATTGTTGCACTTATTATTTCTTTAACATCAAAATACATAACATAAAATTTTTAAAATTTCAGCCGGCAAAAATAAGTAAATAACTGATACAAAAAACTTTTTATCAAAAAATTTAAAACGAAATAAAAACACTGATTTTTAAACAATTAGATTATGGAATTTTAATTCCAACTAACAGCACATCGTCAATTTGTTCATTATCACCCATCCAACCATAAAAGGCATCGTTTACTTTTTGATGTTGAACCTCCATGTGTTCTTTACAGTTTTCTAGTAATAACTTTTTAAGTCTATCTCTCTTAAATTTTTTGTTTTTCTCTCCACCAAATTGATCTGTAATTCCGTCAGAAAACATATACAATTGGTCTCCACTCTTAATATTTATCGTTTCTCCTGTAAATACTTTCTCTCTATCAGATCCACCTCCAACAGAACACCTATTACTTTGATAAACTATCAATTCATTGTCTCTAATAAAATATAATGGTCTGTACGCTCCAGAGTAGTGGCAAAACCCTTCTTTTAAATTAACAGCTATCAATGCAATATCCATTCCATCCATAGCACCATCTTCACTATCCTGCCTTAACGATTTGTGAAGTTCTTTATCTAACTGAGTAATACTTGCTCACAGCTTTCAATTTCGTTTTTCTCTACTATTTTGTTTAATAAGGTTGCTCCTATCATACTCATAAAAGCACCAGGCACTCCATGACCTGTACAATCGGCACAAGCCATTATAAAGAAGTTTCCCACTTTTTCATACCAATAAAAATCGCCACTAACAATATCTCTTGGCTTGTAAAAAATAAACGCTTCTTCAAACTCATCATTAAATTTTTCTAAAGAAGGTAAAATAGAAGATTGTATATGCTGTGCATATTTAATGCTATCCATCACATTCTTATTTCGTTCTGAAAGTTTTACATGAATATTTTCTAATTCTAATTTCTGTTTCTCTACTTTTTCTTTTTCAACTGTAATGTCTTTTGTTCGCTCAACAACTACAGATTCTAACCGCTTTTTAGAAGCTTGTAAACGATAGGTTGCTAATTTAATAATCAAGAAAATCAATACTAAAAAGCCTAAAGCATATAAAATGTAAGCCCAAAACTCTCTATACCATGGAGGTTGAATTGTAAATATAAAACGATCTTCTTCACTAATCTGATTGTAAACATTTTTTGCTCTAACTCTAAAAACATACTCATTTTCATGTAAAAAATTATATTCTTTAGTATTGGCAGTAGTCCATTCAGACCAATTTTCATCATACCCTTCTAAAAAATACTGATATTGAGTCCTCTTTTCATTTCCATAACTAGCTGCTGAAAAAGAAAATGATATTGCATTATCTTTAAAAGGAAAACTAAAAGCTTTAGCCTTTAAAACATTATTCCCATAAGTAATTACAGAATCTGTATGTAATGCCACTAGCTTAATATTGGTGTAATATTTTTTTCTTTCAGAAATATCTGTGTTATAATCATACCGAATAAGTCCTTCTCCCCCAGAGAAACCAAACAATCCCATCTTGCTCAACAAAAGGCGAATTGGTATGACTAATTTTCTCATTAATCCGTGTAAAAGGATCTTCTTTAATGATGTATCCATCTTTACTATTATTAACTGCTAACAACTGACCATTTTTTTTATCTGTATGGTAATGAATCCACAGATTTCCATTACTATCTTTTTGCATCCTTCCTATATTATAATTTTTAGGGAAACCTTTAATTAGAAACAAATTATCAGAAGTTAAATTCCCATCATCACCTATTGTTAATAAACCTTCTGTAGATGTAAAATAAATCTTCCCATTTATTGTTATAATTTCTTCTGAAGCTAATTTTTCACCATATTCAATTTTTTGATACGAGACAGAATCAACCCCATTAGCATTAAAGGCTAATTTGTCTATTTTTACTAAATAATCAAAAGCTGTTGAAACCCATAGATGATCCTTTTTATCTTCTCCTACATAATGACTTTCAATATCGTAACCTTTAAGCTTGTATAATATTTTCGGTTCATCTTCTGATGTAATTTCCCCAACAGCAAGCCCATTTTTTAGCGCTAAATAGAATCTATTTTCATTACTGCTAGATGCAGTTACAGAAAACACTGCTTTCCTGCTAGAACTATAAAGCCTTTTAACCTTTTTGTCTTTAATTTCAAAAAGTCCAAAACTTGAAGCGGCTAAAAGGTGTCCCTTTATCTCAAGAAAACCCCAAAATTGGTCATCCGTATTAGGTAGTTGTTTAAATTTATGTTTAATGTTTACTTCCTCTTTATGCAAATAATGCAACCCATTACCTGTTGCAATATACAAGACACCTTCAAACCTTATAACATCTCTAACAAAACCTTTAAGACCATTTTCTTTATTAAAAAAAGTAAATGGGAGGTTTAAATCTACATAAGATATCCCTACAGAAGTTGCAACCCATAACCCACCATAATTATCTTTAAAAACATATTTTATATTATTATTTTGAAGTCCATTATCTTGGTTAATGTGCATTACCAATTCTCCATTTTGACCAATTATATAAATCCCATTTTTTAATGTTGCAATAACTATTTCATTGTTTTCTGAAAGTGTAGCATGATAAACCTTATTAGCTTTAAGTTGATCATTCGCACTATTTTCAAATGGCATCACCTCTCCCGTTTTAATATTAAGGAGTTCTATCCCTTCATTTCTTGTAACAACCATTACCCTGTCTTTATCATAAGGAAGAACTGAAAAAATAGTTTGAGCCTTGTAGTGTTCTCCTCCCGGAACTGGCACAAATTCATCATTTTTAAAAACATGCAATCCAGCTTTTAATCTTACTAAATAAAGATTGTCATCAACATAAAATCCAAGGTGAGCAGTAATATCATCAAGTTCATACGTATAAATTTTATTATCATACCATCTATAAATTCTTTTAAAGGTTAAGAAAAACACCCCTTTATTCGTAACATAAACATTCCAAACATCAGAAAATTTCTTGTATTCTTCATTTATAATATTGCTACTTATTGATTGATAAATTAACTTGTTTAACGAATCTTTTACTAAGCAACCAAACTCCCCTTTACCACCTACATAAACAACTCCATCTTCATCTACATCCAAAGCTCTAACTGTAGTTTTATTATCAATGGAAATGGTTTCCCAATTAATTCCATCATATTGTAAAACGCCATCCGCAACCCCAAAATACATTAACCCATTGTTATCTTGTGTAATATCCCACACTGTACCCGAAGCACCATACTCTTTTGGTGAATAATTTTTGACATAAGGGTTTCCTAGCTCATTTTGAGCAAAAGTGCTTGAGCCTATTAAGATAATAAGCCCTAATAAATATTTTATTTTATTTTTAATCATTAATGCTTTGCGAATTTACAATTTCAAATCTTGAATTACAGTGTATTTTATTTATTTTTACTGCTCGTAAGAGATACAACTATGGAAGAAAAATTTAATCAGCTTGATGCTAAAATAGAAGAAGCCAAATTAGGCGGTGGAGAAAGAAGGATTGAAGCTCAACACAAAAAAGGTAAACTTACAGCTCGTGAACGTATTCACTTTTTATTAGATGAAGGTTCTTTTCAGGAGATGGGAATGTTGGTTACACACAATTCTACTAATTTTGGTTTAGAAAAAACTAAATTTCTGGGTGATGGTGTGGTTACTGGTTACGGAAACATTAACGGACGTTTAGTTTATGTTTTTTCTCAAGATTTTACTGTTATGGGAGGCTCTTTAGCTGAAGCACATGCTGAAAAGATTTGTAAAATAATGGATATGGCCATGAAAAACGGAGCTCCCGTTATTGGGTTAAATGATTCTGGTGGAGCTCGTATTCAGGAAGGTGTTGTATCTTTAGGAGGTTATGCTGATATTTTTTATAAAAACACATTAGCGAGCGGAGTTGTTCCTCAACTCTCTGCAATAATGGGACCTTGTGCTGGTGGTGCAGTTTACTCGCCTGCCCTTACAGATTTTATTATGATGGTTGAAAATACTTCGTACATGTTTGTTACTGGTCCAAATGTGGTAAAAACAGTTACACACGAAGAGGTAAGTGCCGAAGATTTAGGTGGTGCTTCTGCACACTCAACAAAATCGGGGGTTACACATTTAACGTATGCAAATGAGATTGAATGTATTAATGGTTTAAAAGATATGTTGGCTTATATGCCACAAAACTGTGAAGAAGATGCTCCTTCTATCCCTTATGAAGCTGGGGATGAAAATAGAGAAGAATTAAATTCTATTATTCCAGAAAATCCAAACCAACCTTACGATATTAAAGAAGTAATTGAGCAAACGGTTGATACAGATAGTTTTTACGAAATACATAAAGATTTTGCCGAAAACATTGTGGTTGGTTTTGCTCGTTTAGCAGGAAAATCTATTGGGGTTGTAGCCAACCAACCTGCCTTTTTAGCTGGAGTTTTAGACATTAAATCTTCACAGAAAGGTGCTCGTTTTGTTCGGTTTTGTGATGCCTTTAATATTCCGTTATTAGTTTTAGAAGATGTTCCGGGTTTTTTACCTGGTACCGATCAAGAGTGGAATGCTATTATTACTAACGGAGCAAAATTATTGTACGCTTTTTGTGAAGCAACTGTTCCGAGAGTAACAGTTATTACTCGTAAGGCTTATGGTGGTGCTTACGATGTAATGAACTCTAAACACATTGGTGCTGACATGAATTTTGCTTGGCCAAGTGCAGAAATTGCGGTTATGGGAGCTAAAGGCGCTGCAGAAATTATCTTTAAAAAAGAAATAAAAGAAGCAAGCAGCCCAGAGGATAAATGGAAAGAAAAGGAAGCTGAATATGCTGAAATGTTTGCTAACCCATACAATGCTGCTGCTCGGGGTTATGTAGATGAAGTAATTAAACCTGCACAAACCAGAGAGAAGTTGATTGCTGCTTTTAAAATGTTAGAAAATAAAGTGGATACGCTTCCTAAGAAAAAGCATGGGAATATACCTTTGTAAAAGCCTCAACAACCCATCCAAAGGAGAGGTTTTTCGCTATCGTCATTGCGGAGGTACGAAGAAATCTTATTCTTTTTAAGTGAGATTTCTTCGTTATTCGTTCCTCATTTCTCGCAATGATGCTAAATCAATAACTTTATCTTATGAAAAAACTATTACTACTTCTTTTCATCTTTCCTATTACTATTTTTAGCCAAAACAAAAATTACATTAGCAATAAAGATTATACTGAATTTGTAGTTTATGTTAGGGATTCTTTATTACGATACACGATGTACGAAGAGATTGACGAAAAAGGTTATTCGTTATTAGATAGTACCCGGTCGTAAAGCCCCAAAAATTGAATTTTCAACAATTATTAATTGTCATAATTTTCTGAAATTTCATTTTTTTCCCAATCAGCTATTTTTTTGTGTTCAGTTTTCATTTTGAGGTGCTATTATTTCCAAAAAACCAATATTTCGATCGATTTCATACTTTTTTGACACAACAAAGTCTCCTTCTTTTGTCTGAGGGATTTGTTATTCTCTATTGCAAGGTGCTTACGCTACTGCTTTTAGCAGCCTTTTTTCTTTCTCTTTTTCTGCTTTGGTAATATAATTTCCTAGCCTATGCATGTTATAAGCCAACACGCTTAAAGAGACATAGCGTTTAAAACCTTTCAGTGTTTTATCGCAGCATCTTCCTAATCCATTTTGTTCCAGTTGGTTGATGTTTGATTCTACGGCACTGTGCTTGTTCCTTAGCTTTATAAATTCTTTATCATGCTCCTCTTCGGTTTCTTCTTTATTTCTTTTCCCTTTTTTAGGCATTACAAGTAAGGGGATTTTTTCTTTTATTGCTTCTTTATTTGCCTTACTGTAAAATCCTTTGTCTAAGCTCAAAGAGTTGATTTGATTAGGATAATCTTGGGTCAGTGTTTCGACTAATCCTATGGTTAAATTAACATCTTTAATCCCTTCTATCACTTGGTGATGAACAATAAAATGGTATTGGTCTGTGGCAATTAAAAGATTATGTCCTAATTCTACAGATTTGCCACTCTTGCCTTTGCTTAACCATTCTGTATGACGCTCAAATATGGAAAATAGTTTTTCTGAAGAAGGTATTTTTTCACCCTGTAGAAGCCTGCGATTTACCAAGTCGATATGCTTCTCTAACATCTCATGATAGTAAGCCAGTTCCATACTTTTTACCTACGTTTTTACAGTTGTCTTCCCAGCTACTTCCTCTATTAATGAGGCTGTTTTTGAAGCTAATTTCTCGCAAATTATCAGGTAGTTTGCTGCTGCGGTTTGAACCCTTTCTTCTTTGTTTTTTCCTCCCCCTCGACCTGATCTAGAGCTTATTCTAAAAGCACGTTTAATTTCCGATTTCCATGATTTAGATTTACGCCATCCTCCTATCTCTTGATGAGTACACAACCATTCTGCTATGTCAATACATTTCCTGGCAGCGTCCCAAAGTAAATTTAAATCCGTAGGAAAATGAATATTGGTCTCTACAACAAAACTATCCGCTTTTATTGCGAGCGTGGTCCCATCTTTTTTTTTACAATTCGGTGTCCTTTATTTACCACAAGCTGGTTAATAGAATTGATCGTATCAATATCTAATAGGGATACATTCTCTTTTACGGTGGTTAAACAATATTCTTTGCCAGATTTAATCCTACTAATTTCTGTGCCAACCCCCATAACACAACGCATTAATTGATCGTAATTAGCCAAGTAATGAAGCTTATCATAATTGATGTTTAATCCATTTCGCATTACTGCTAAAACAAAAATCTCCCAAAGACCCATGCCTTTCCTGCCTCGACCAGAACCTGTTTTCTTGTTTATTGATGCTCCTAATAATTTAAATACTTGCTCGTTTAATTCTTCATCTAAATAAATAGTTTGCAAGCCTTTTAATAAAATTGGAGCTTCATCTCGGCTTAATCGCTCAGGAAAGGGCGCAGCAGAAATTTCGATGGTAAATAGGTCGGGTAATTGTTTAAATCTTTCTCTCATATTGACTGAATGTTGACCCAAGTTATACATCATAACTCAATAAATACCTTAAAAAGAAGTTATTTTATCAACACTTTCAACTTAGTTTTCTTAATCAAAAACAATAGTAACAAGCTTTAACGATTTTTCGACCAGGCACTATTTACTTTAATCCATTCTCGATTTATTATGTCAGCCATATACCCAACCTCAGATGTATTTGAATAGTATTTAGTGTAAATTTCCAATTCCTTGTCTTTAAATTCAGCTCCAATTTCAATAAATGGTTTGTCACTATTTAATTTAATGACTTTAATACTTCCTCCAATAGAACCTACTCTACTGATTTTAACTATATAATGTTTAACTACTTGTTTTTTGCCAAAGGAGAAGTTGCCGAGTGTTGTTTTTTGAGTTATAATAAAAGTTAAAGCATCAGCACCTACAATGTAATCAAGATTTCCAGAAAACTTAATATTCTTTTTGAGAGAATCTCTCTCGTAATAACAACTTGATAAAGTATTGATTCCCGTCATTTCTATAGAGTAAAATTCATATTCAGCATCATTTGGTAAATCAAGAAGAGACATTTCAATTTCAAATTCGGTTGAACCACTTGCTTGAGGAAAAGCTGCCGTTGTAAAAATAATTAGTATAATAGTTACAAATAAATTTTTCATATTGTTATGTTTTTTTGCTGACTGCTAACGACTACTTGTATGGTTAGTAGCCGTTGTAAAATTACTAAACTTTTAATTAAGCACCAAATTAAATTTAAAGAAATTAACTTTGGGTTTAGCAAAAAGATTGAGCTAAGCCTTTTCTACCATCACTTACGATTGCAACTATCGTATAGCCTTTTGATTTAAGTTCTTCCACCCCTTTTTTATAAAGAAAATTAGTTTCATTTCTTACATAATATTTTAGTAGATTTTCTTTGGTAATAGCGTCTTTAAAGAGCATTACGCCAAAGTTTCGTCCCCAATAAGTAGTATCCATTAAGACAACAACTTCTCTAGCTAATTTTGGCTTAGCAGTAAGTTGGTGTAAATCAATTTTACGTTGAATGGTTCGCTTTGAGCAATTATACTTCTTAGATAACTGTAAATAGCTCTGTTTACCTCTTAAATACTCGTCCCAAAGTGTCGATATTATTATCCTTTCTCCTCCTAAAAACTGTTTGCCACATGTATGACATTTATACTTCTGTTTTCCGTTTCGAAAACCACTCTTTTTTGTAAAAGTACCTTTACAATTTATACACTTTTTTTATTCATAGTCTTTCATTTGAATCAAAGATAATCACAATAAGTGTTATAGAGATTCTCAAACTCCTTTTTGTCTATTAAGCCTAAATTGGCCAGAAAGTAGAGAGACTTTAGTATATATTCATCTACTAACTCATAAAATGGAGCACAACTAAAACCACTATCGGTTCTGATTACCATTTCCATTTCGGGGTAAGCTGTCCGAATCTTGATAATTATTCGCTTTAAAATTCCAACATACCATTTATTAGAGTGGCTTTTCCTAGGCGAAGAACTGGTAGAATATTTGACCGGTTTCTCCATCATGAAAAAATAATTCATTGAGCATAAATTGCCCGTAATAACCATTAAACATTGACATTTGTTGATTGCCATCTGTAGGGTCATCTGTTGGATCAACATCAATAACAATACGCTTTCTTCCCTGTAAACTCGATACATAATGAGTTACCCAAGCATCACATAATACCAATTAGGAGTCAAAATTACCGATATAAATCGTTTCTATTTTCACTTTTCTTCGTTAAAAACTATTTTCATAACGATGCTATGAAAAGATTTTCTGCCTCAAATAGTAAAAATATATTCCAATTTATTTATCAGCAGTTTTGACTCCTAATTGGTATAACTCAAAAATAGAATGTTTATCAAAGCTATTTTCAAATCTTGATATGGTGGGCTGAGAGGCAAATATCCTTGAAGAACATCTTTAAATAAAAGGTTATGTTGTAAATGTGTTACATCATTGGCATCTTCATAACCTAACATCATCATAAATACGAGCTGTTTCAGTTGCACTTCTCGACTAAAAGTAATAAGATGAGGACTGCGTAAATCTGACAAATTCTTCCAAAACTTCTTTATCAGCTTATGTTCCCGCTCTATTTTCTCAAGAAGGATTAGTGAACCATCCAAACTAATTGCTGATGCTGAAAACGCCAGAAACTGCTGTTTTTCCTCTGTAAAATAATGTATCTTTATTGCTCAAAATTGGGTGTTTTAAAAAGTGATATTTTTGCTTGTTTGCACAATAAAAATAACACTTTACATCCAGATTTTCCTAGTTACAATGAATTTTTCGGGTTAAGAGCTATCCTCAATTAAAGAAAAATCCTTATTTGGGGAATCATTTTTGGGCTAGAGGATATTTTGTAAGTACAGTTGGATTAGATGAAGAAATGATAAAGAAATACGTGAAGCATCAAGAGAAAGAAGAAGAAAAAGTAGAAAACCAACAAAAAAAGTTTGATTTTTGAGGTCCCTTTGGAGCTAAGGAAAAGCCACCTTCTTAGAAAGTGTGATTTTTACTTATCAGTCATTTTGAAATTAAATTGGTATAACATAACCCCAATAGTTACGTTTAAAAAGATGGGCACATTTTTTGTTGCTAATTTATAATAAAATTAAAAATGAAATTCCGATATTTGTTGGTTAAGTTAAGTAGTTGAAAAGAAAAATAAACACATATCAATTAATCGTTTTTATGCTTTTAAGCGTATTGATGTTACAATCGAAAATTTCTATTGCCCAATGGACATTGGATATAATGGGTACTGTAAAGAAAGAAGAGACGAAGAAAAGAATGGAAGGAGCAACCATTACCATCAAAAAAAATGGATCGGTATGGAAAACCTTAACACCTCCTGCTAATGGTAAGTTTGAAGCATCTTTAGATCCTGATGCTATTTATATGGTTGAATTTTCGAAATTTGGTCATGTTACTAAAAAAATAGAACTTTCCACCAAAAATGTTCCGCCAGACGATGCGAAGTATGGTTTTGATTTTCCGATGGAAATGAATTTGTTTGAAAAAATTGATGGCTTAGATGTTTCAATTTTAAATAAGCCCATAGCAAAAGTGGCATTTGATCCTGAAACAGGATATATGGACTATGATGCTGCGTACACTAAAACTATAAAAAAAGAGTTAAATCGCTTAAAAAAGGAATTGGCAGAGCGCTTAAAATCTGAATCAGAGAACAGAAAAGAAAATCAGAAAAAGTATGATGAGGTAATAGCAGCGGCAGATAAAGCATATAATTCAGAAAAATGGTCTGCAGCAAAACCATTGTACGAAAAAGCATTGACAATATTTCCAAATGAAGACTACCCAGATTTTCAATTAGCAGATATATCTGATAAATTAGCTGGAGCAGAAGCTGCCAATAAAAAATATAATGCAGCAATAGAACGAGCAGATAAAGCTTTTGCTGCAAGAGAATGGAGTAAAGCAACAAGCAATTATGAAAGTGCCCTTGCTTTAAAAACAGTGAGCAATACCCAAAGGATAAAATCAAAGAAATAAAAACAATATTATCTAACGAGAAAAAAGTTGCTAAAGATTATACCGAAGCAATTGCAGCTGCCGATCAGCAAATGTTAGCAAGAGATTATGATGGGGCAAAAACAAGTTACAATAAAGCACTTGGCTTAAAAGATTACGAGCAATATCCAAAAGATAAATTAAAAGAAATAGAAACTATTTTAGCAGAAAAAGCTAAAAAAGATAAAGTATATAATGATGCTATTGCTGCTGCAGATAATTTCTTCAAAGAAAAGAAGTATGATGAATCAATTACTTCTTACACTAAAGCATTAGGCTTTAAATCGGAAGAGCAGTACCCTAAAACAAAAATTGATGAGGCAAAACTGAAAATTAATGAGCATAAAAAATTGGAAGAAAATTATAAAAAATTTATAAGTGAAGCAGATTTAGCTTTAGGAAATAAAGATTATAAAATTGCAAAAACAAACTATGAGCAAGCAGCTAACCTAAAAAAAGAAGAACAATACCCTAAAGATAAATTAGCAGAAATTAAAGGGCTAATAGCTGCTGCTGCTCAATTAGATGAACAATATAATGCAGCCATTAAAAATGGAGATAATGCGTTGATTAGTAAAGATTATAAAGGAGCAAAAGCTGCATTTACTAAAGCTACAGGCTTAAAAGATAAGGAGAAATATCCAAAAGATAGGATAGCAGAGATTGATGGGTTATTAGCAGACTTAGCAAAAGCAGCGGAAGAAAAGAAAGCAAAAGAAGCAGAATATAAAAGCTTGATTACTGCTGCTGATAACTTGTTAGCTGCTAAAAGTTATGCCGATGCAAAAGGAAAGTATAATGAAGCATTGGGTATCAAATCAGAAGAACAATACCCTAAAGATAAATTGACTGAAATAAATGGTTTATTAGCCGATTTAGCTAAAGCAGAGGCAGAACAAAAAGCGAAGGATGCTGAATATCTATCGTTAATTTCGGTAGCAGATGGATTATTTACAGCAAAGAGTTATGCGGGTGCAAAAGGAAAATACAATGAAGCATTAAGTGTTAAGTTGGAAGAACAATACCCGAAAGATAAGTTAATTGAAATTGATGGGTTATTAGCTGAACTAGCGAAGGAAGAAGCTAAAAATGCTGAATACCAATTATTAATTATTGCTGCTGATGGCTTGTTAGCATCCAAAAGTTATGCGGATGCAAAAGGGAAATATACTGAAGCATTAAATGTTAAAAAGGAAGAAACCCAAAAAGATAAGCTAACAGAAATAGATGGACTATTAGCAGCAATTGCAAAAAGCAGCAGCAGAAAAAGTTAGCTAAAGAAAAAGCAGCAGCAAAATTGCAACAAAAATACGATGGGTTAATTGCTGCAGCGGATAAGAACTTTAAATCTAAGAATTATGAAATGCAAAATTACAATACAACGAATCTATAGCCTTAAAAGAATTAGAGCAATATCCAAAAGAAAAAAATAAAGGAAATAGATTTGTTGTTGGCAGAAATTGCACGAAAAAAAGCAGAAGAAGAGGCTAAAAAAATGGCTGGTGAAGAAAAAAATGTAAGGTATAAAGAAGCTATTTCTTTGGCTGATAAAGCATTAGGAAATAAAAGTTATAATAAAGCAAAACTAAAGTATAATGAAGCTTTGGGTATAAAACCAACAGAGCAATACCCTAAAGATAAGTTAATAGAAATAGAGGGTCTGTTAGCTGTTTTAGCAAAATCTGATGCGGATAAAGCTATAAAAGATGCCAAGTACCAAGCTATAATTATAGCTTCGGATAACTTGTTGAGTGCTAAGAAAATATGAAGAAGCAAAAGGGAAATACAATGAAGCATTGGCGGTAAAACCAGTAGAGCAATATCCTAAAGATAAACTAGCAGAAATAGATGGTGTATTAGCTGATATTGCAAAAGCAGCTGCAGAAAAAGCAGCAAAAGATAAATCGACAGCAGAGTTGCAAGCATTATATAAGGGATTAATAACTAAAGGAGATAACAATTTTAATATAAAGAGTTACAGTGATGCGATAGCCAATTATAAAGAAGCATCATTACTTAGAATGCAAGAGCAATATCCGAAGGATAAAATAAAAGAAATTGAAGTTTTGTTGGCAGAAATTGCTCGTAAAAAGGCTGAAGAATTAGGTTCTGAAAGGGATACCAAATATAAAGAAGCAATTACTTTAGGAGATAATGCTTTTAATACTGAAAATTACACGCAAGCAAAACTGAAATTTAAGGAGGCTTTAGCTTTAAAATCGTCTGAGCAATACCCAAGAGATAGGTTAAATTTAATTGAATTAAAATTAGCAGAACTGGCTAAGAAAAAGGATGATGATGCTTTATCTGCTGAATCAGAAAAAAAGAAAAAGGCATATTTTGAAGCTGTAATTGCAGAGGCAGATGCTGAACTTAGTGCAAAAAAATACAATGAAGCAACTGCTAAGTATAACCAAGCATTGGCTATAATGCCAGGAGAGCAATATCCGAAAGATAAAATCAAAGAAATAAAAGGTATTTTAGCTAAGATTGAAGCTAACAACACAAATTCGCTTTTAGCTAAAGAGGCATTAAATAAAAAGTATAATGCGTTAATTACCCAAGCAGATGAATCTTTTAAATTAAAAAAATATGCTGATGCAAAAGGGAAATACAACAGTGCTTTAGTATTAAAAAGTAATGAAAGTTACCCTAAAAAGCAATTAGCAGAAATAGAAAGAATAAGATTGGCTGAAATTGCTGCTAAAGAATCTGACATTACGGTTACTAATAATGCACTAAAACAAAAGGAAGAAGAGTATAACGCAATTGTTAAAATTGGAGATGGGGAGCTATTGGAAAAACGATATACTAAAGCAATATCTGCTTACCAGCAAGCTTTAGGGATTATGCCTAATAAAAAGTATCCGAAGGAAAAAATAGATGAAATAAATATAATATTGGCAAGCATTGCACAGCAAAGTAAAAATGAAAAATGGAATGCCTTAGCTGAAAAAGAAAAAATAGATAAATACAATAAATTAATTTATGATGGGGATAGAGCTATTAAATTAAAAAATTACACTAAAGCACAAACTAAATTTAAAGGAGCACTTAACCTTTATTCTACTAAAAAATATCCTAAAGATAAATTGACCCAGATTCTAGAGCTTATCAAAAAAGAAAACGAAATAGAAGAAGTTATTGTTACTAATAATATTGGAACTGGAAACAGAGCAAGAATTAATGATGATAATGAAAAGGCAATTGCAGCGAAAATGGCAGCGTTAAGAAATAAAGGGGCTATTGAAAAGGATGCTGCACTTCAAAAAGAAAAGAAAAGGTACAAGATGGAGGAGGAAATTTTAGTTTCTGCTGAGTTAGATAGAATTAAAAAAGCAGCAGAGGAAATTAGCAGATATGAAAAAGGAAATGAGTTAATGGCAGAAAAAGGCAATCAGTTTCCATAAAGATAACAGCGAAATATTATTGGCTACAACAGAATTGTTAAATGAAGCGGAGAACAAAAGGACTAAAAAAGGCTGATAAAAGAAGAAATGAAGCAGATGCAGCACATGTAATTTACAACAAAGAACAAATTAAGTTTATAGAAGAACAAAAAGTATTAAGTAAAGAAAAAGCAGACGAACATTATATATATGTTGATAATTTGGTTGAAGGAGATTTGATAATTAGAGAGAGAGGCAATAAGATAAGAGAAAAAAATAGAGCGAAAATAGAAAAATTAAATGAAGATGCTGCAGAAATGAAAAGAGCTAAAGGAAATTACTATAAATTAAATGTTGAAGAGCTAATAGCTTTTAAAGCAAAAATAAATCAGTTAGAAACTAAACGGGTAAAAAGAGCAGATAAAATAAGAGCTGATAACCAACAGATAATTGACAACCATATTGTTGAAAGGGTGAAAAATGAAAAAAGACAACAAAAAAAGTATTATAAAGATGTTGCTGAACTAGAAGATTATACAGAGCTGATTGCTGAAAAAGAATTAAAAAATCAGAAACAAGCTGATGAGAAAAGAGCTAATGCAAACAAAGAATTGATTAAGAAAAAAGATCGGTTAGGAGCAACAAATCAAGAGCAAGAGGTAAGATATAAAGAATTTCAGGTTAAGTTAAAAGAGCAACGAAAAAACAACCAGCAGCTTATGGCTGATTTACAATTGATAGAGAAAGAAAAAACTTTATTGGCAAATGCGGCAAAAGATGATTATTATAAAGGAGAAAAACAAGTGAGTAGAGATGATGAATTGGCAAAAAAGTATCCTCAAGGAATTACTGAAGAAACAAAAGAATCGGGTAATTCTATTACCATTGTAAGAACTAAGATAACAGGTAATCATGCAGATGTATATGAGCGTGTTTTCTATGTTTGGGGAGGTACATTCTTTTATAAAAATGGAAAAAACATTACTAAATCTCTTTGGGATAAAGAATCAATAGATTAAAAACTTGGGCTTAGGCTCTATTAAAACATTACTCAAGTATGATGAGGTACATAGCTGTAATAGGATTACTATTTTTTTTAAGTTGTAATTTTTCTGATAAAAAAGTAATTGTTTTTGAGGATGAAAGCATACAAAATAATACAGAAATTACTGTTAAATATGCCAAAGGATTTACCATAAAGCAAGTAGAAGATTATAAAATTATAACATTAAAAGATGCTTGGAAAGGAAATGCTACAAGTTATCAATATGTATTGTATAAAAATAAAAAACCTCGAAATATAAAAAATGCAATTTTTATTAAAATACCAATAAAATCTATTGCTTGTATGAGCTTAACGCATATTGCATTTTTAGAAAAAATGGAATTGGAAAATTCAATTGTTGCGTTGTCGGGCTGCAATTATGTAAGTAGCAATAAAATTAAAGCACTTATAAATAATAATTCGATTAAAGAAATAGGAAATAATAAAAGCCTTAATTATGAAATGTTGGTAGAGGAAAATCCAGATTTTATTATGGGGTACGGAATTGATGCAGCATCAAATAATTATATTACTAAAATTGAAGGTTTAGGGTTAAAAGTAGTTTTAAATGCAGAATATATGGAAACACATCCTTTAGGACAGGCTGAATGGGTAAAATTTATTGCTGCATTTTATGATGAAGATAAGCAGGCTGCTGATATTTTTAATGGGATAGAAAAAGAATACTTGAGTTTACTAAAGGTAACTAAAGCAGTAAATAAAAAAAACAACTGTTTTTACTGGTATGCCATGGAACGGTTCGTGGTATGTTCCTGGAGGAAAATCATTTCAGGCTCAATTATTAAAAGATGCTGGAGTAACCTATTTATTTGCAGATAATCAGGAAAAAGGAAGTTTGGTAAAATCGAAAGAAATTATTATTGATAAAGCCTATAATGCTGATTTTTGGATTAATCAGAACAGTTATAGTAGCTTAACCTCAATAATCGATTTTGATGAAAAGTTTAGTGGTTTTGCAGCTGTAAAAGAAAAACAATTGTACAACAATAATAAACGAACAAATAGCAAAAAAGGTAACGACTAATTGGGAGTCTGGAGTGGTTAACCCACAAATAGTACTAAAAGATTTAATTAAAATATTTTACCCTACCTTAATAGAACACGAGTTATATTATTATAAAAAATTAGAGTAACTTTTTTCTTAACAATTTTTTGTCCTGAGCTTTGTGGAATAGAGGTGCTTATAAACCCATTTGATACGAACTTTTATACCAATTTAATTTCAAAATGACTGATAAATAAATTGGAATATTTTTTCTTTTTTAAGGCAAAAAATCTTTGCATAGCCTTAGTTCTGGAGTAAGCGTTCAGTAAAGTACATATTGTGAAGTGTTTTATGGTTCTCTAGCTTTGTAAAAAAAAGTAGAGCTATGTTTACATTAGGGAGTCAGCACAAATTTTATTATTATTTAGACGCAGTAGATATGCGTAAAGGGTTTAATGGTTTAAGTGGTTTAGTTTATGAATCTCTACAGCTCAACAAAGCAGAAGATCAGGTGTATGTTTTTATAAATAAGAGGCGCGATAAAGTAAAGCTTTTGCATTGGAGTTCAGGAGGATTTATGTTGTATTACAAGCGTTTGGAGAAAGGGGTTTTTGAGTTGCCCCAATACGACATAACAGGAGGGTTAGCAAAATTAAGTTATACTGAAATGATTATGTTAATAGATGGAATAAGCATTGTAAATAGCAAGAAAAAAGAGCGTTATTTATTAACATAAATAATTGATAATTCTACTGTTGTTACTGGGCTTAAAGCCTTATTTTGTATTACTTTTGAGTAGTGCAAAATCAAAGAAAGATACCAAAAGAGTCAGTTATTGAAATCACTCAAAAGGAGTATGATAAGCTTCTTTTTCAATTGACCGAGAGTCAAAATCAATTGACCGAGAGTCAAAATCAATTGGCAGAAGTTCAACGTCAATTGACTGAATTAAAGCGGATGATTTTTGGTTCTAAAAGCGAGCGTTTTGTTCCCGAAATATCACCAGAACAATTAGCTCTTTTTGAATCTGAACAATCATTAGAAGAGCCTGAATTAGCCCAACAAGAAATCACCTATAAAAGAGAAGTTCCACAGAAGGATAAGCAACAACCTATCCGAACAAAGATACCGGCACACTTACCTCGTAAAGAAGAAATAATAGAGCCAGAGAATATTGAACCAGGATCCAAAAAGATAGGCGAAGAAATAACCGAAGTGATGGAAATTACTCCATCAAAAATATATGTAAGAAGAATAATTAGACCTAAATACAGCAAGCCAAACAATGAGGGTGTAGTGATAGCTGACTTACCAAGTTTTCCGCTTCCAAAATCTAATGCAGGAGCAAGTTTATTGGCATACATCATTGTTTCGAAATTTATTGATCACTTACCTCTTTATCGACTAATACAAATGTTCAAAAGAGAGGATGTTGACATTAAAAGATCAACCATTAGTGGTTGGTGTTTAAATGCATCGATTTTACTCCATCCGCTTTATGATAAGCTAAAGCAAGCAGCAGTAGGAGGTGCTGATTATCTACAGATGGATGAATCCCCCATAAAGGTACAGGATAAAGATAAAAAAGGAGCGAACCACCAAGGCTATATGTGGGTGCTTCACAATACGGTTAAAAAAATAATATTATTTCAATACGATAAAGGCAGAGGGCAAGATCCTCCAAAAGGGTTGTTGCAAGATTTTTCGGGAACATTACAAACAGATGGCTACAAAGTTTATGGTGCATTAGCTAAAACGATGCCTTTTGTTTTGTTGGCCTGCATGGCACATATCAGAAGATACTTTGAAAAGGCTTTAGATAATGATGTGACTAGAGCAGAGTATATTTTATTTAAAATACAGGCACTTTATAAGATAGAAACTGATTTAAGAAATCAGCAAGCCAGTGTTGAGCAAATAAAGGCTATGCGTCAAAAATTAGCAAAACCTATATTGGAAGAGATGGAAAAGTATATGTTAGAGCAAAGAGATAAGGTGTTACCAAAAAGCTCGATAGGTATAGCCTTTAATTATGCACTAACCATTTTTAATAATATGAAACGCTATATTGACGATGGTCGTTTCCAAATAGACAATAATTTAACCGAAAATGCAATCAGACCGCTTGCTATCGGAAGAAAAAATTATTTGTTTGCAGGTTCTCATCAAGCAGCACAAAGTTATGCCATGTTTTATTCATTCTTCGCTACCTGCAAAGCCAACAATGTAAATCCCACTAAGTGGCTAATAGATGTTTTAAACAGAATTAATGAACACAAAGCGAACAAGTTAGAAGAACTCCTCCCTCAAAATTGGAGAAAATTATAACTGTACTTCCCCGAACGCTTACGTTTAGCTCTTCTTACAGCATAAGGAATTGTGTTGAGCTATATATTCACATAAACTTATGCAAAAAAGGCAAGGTAGTAAGCGAAGAACCAGCTAAGTGCTGCGTAGCAGGTTTAAAAGTTTTTTTATTCCTTTATCTGGACATCTTCCCAAGCCATTGTGTTCTAACTGATTTATATTTG
>CAXEFP010000265.1:0-27034 GCA_963995525.1 Escarpia spicata | reverse complement strand
GTTAAATATACGTTTATGAAGAAAATCACAGTCATTATTTTGCGAAAATTACGCTAGATTGCTTTTCTGTAGTTAAGTCAGTCCAGCCGAAGTACTTTTTGCCAGAAAATATGCGAAAAATACGTTGTCTAATTTGAGCTAAATTTACAAGAAAATAAGTTTGTTTAGGCGTGAATTAACTGCATAATATTTTTACGGAGCAACTACTTTTTGGCTGTAAGCGAATGGTTACCAACGACTAAGCTAAGTTGTCGTTTTGGGGTTAAAACTACAAATTTTTCAGTTTATGGAGAGACAAAACTTTGTTTTTACCTAAAAAAATCAATAGGGAAGTCAAAACGAAGTTTTGACGGAGCAACTAAAAAGCACAACACGAACAGTTTAGCAAAGCCCCCAAAATGCAATTTAGGTATTGTTGGTAACCGTTTTATTTTTTTTAAGCGAAGCTTTTTTCTGTTAGTTATTGTCAATTTTTCGAGAAAATACTTTTGAGTTATTTATCAGTAATTTTTGGAGAAAAAACTAAAACTGCATCAATGTCAAGTCTAGCCGAAGTAGGATCGAAGCACAAAACAACCAATTAAAAAAATTAAAATTAAAAAAAAGTGAAGGCGTAAAAGTCTACGCTTGCCGCTGTCTATTTTGTAGTAAATACCTTGTCCTGCTCGGTCAAGCTTTGCGATTAACTGCGTAAAGGTCTGCCGTTAAAATACGTTTATGAAGAAACCACAGTTATTATTTTGCAAAAATTACGTTAGATTGCTTTTCTGTAGTTAAGTCAGTCCAGCCGAAGTCCTTTTTGTGAGAAAATATGCGAAAAATACGTTGTTTAATTTGAGCTAAATTTACAAGAAAATAAGTTTGTTTAGGCGTGAATTAACTGCATAATATTTTTACGGAGCAACTATTTTTTGGCTGTAAGCGAATGGTTACCAACGACTAAGCTAAGTTGTTGTTTTGGGGTTAAAACTACAAATTTTTCAGTTTATGGATAGGAGAAACTTTGTTTTAAACCTAAAATCAAACAATGACTTGTCAAAACGAAGTTTTGACGGAGCAACTAAAAAGCACAACACGACCAGTTTAGCAAAGCCCCCAAAATGCAATTTAGGTATTGTTGGTAACCGTTTTATTTTTTTTAAGCGAAGCTTTTTTTCTGTCAGTTATTGTCAATTTTACAAGAAACTACGTTTAAAATAAGTATTAGTAATTTTTTTGAGAAAAAACTAAAACTGCATCAATGTCAAGTCTAGCCGAAGTAGGAGCGAAGCACAAAACAACCAATTTTAAGAGTTAAAATTAAAAAAAAGTGAAGCCGTAAAAGTCTGCGCTTGTCGCTGCCTATTTTGTAGTAAATACCTTGTCCTGCTCGGTCAAGCTTTACGAGAAACTGCGTAAAGGTCTGCCGTTAAAATACGTTTATGAATAAACCACAGTTATTATTTTGCGAAAATTACGTTAGATTGCTTTTCTGTAGTTAAGTCAGTCCAGCCGAAGTACTTTTTGCCAGAAAATATGCGAAAAATACGTTGTCTAATTTGAGCTAAATTTACAAGAAAATAAGTTTGTTTAGCCGTGAATTAACTGCATAATATTTTTACGGAGCAACTACTTTTTGGCTGTAAGAGAATGGTTACCAACGACTAAGCTAAGTTGCTGTTTTGGGATTAAAAGTAGTGAATTTTCACGTTATGGAGAGACAAAACTTTGTTTTAAACCTAAAATCAAACAATGACCTGTCAAAACGAAGTTTTGACGGAGTAACTAAAAAGCACAACACGAACAGTTTAGCAAAGCCCCCAAAATGCAATTTAGGTATTGTTGGTAACCGTTTTATTTTTTTTAAGCGAAGCTTTTTTTCTGTCAGTTATTGTCAATTTTACAAGAAACTACGTTTAAAATAAGTATTAGTAATTTTTGGAGAAAAACTAAAACTGCATCAATGTCAAGTCTAGCCGAAGTAGGATAGAAGCACAAAACAGCCAATTAAAAAAATTAAAATTAAAAAAAAGTAAAGCCGTAAAAGTCCACGCTTGCCGCTGTCTATTTTGTAGTAAATACCTTGTCCTGCTCGGTCAATATTTACGAGTAACTGCGTAAAGGTCTGCCGTTAAAATACGTTTATGAAGGAACCACAGTTATTATTTTGCGAAAATTACGTTAGATTGCTTTTCTGTAGTTAAGTCAGTCCAGCCGAAGTACTTTTTGCCAGAAAATATGCGAAAAATACGTTGTCTAATTTGAGCTAAATTTACAAGAAAATAAGTTTGTTTAGCCGTGAATTAACTGCATAATATTTTTACGGAACAACTACTTTTTGGCTGTAAGAGAATGGTTACCAACGACTAAGCTAAGTTGTCGTTTTGGGGTTAAAACTACAAATTTTTCAGTTTATGGATAGGAGAAACTTTGTTTTAAACCTAAAATCAAACAATGACTTGTCAAAACGAAGTTTTGACGGAGTAACTAAAAAGCACAACACGACCAGTTTAGCAAAGCCCCCAAAATGCAATTTAGGTATTGTTGGTAACCGTTTTATTTTTTTTAAGCGAAGCTTTTTTTCTGTCAGTTATTGTCAATTTTACAAGAGAATACTTTTGAGTTATTTATCAGTAATTTTTGGAGAAAAAACTAAAACTGCATCAATGTCAAGTCCAGCCGAAGTAGGAGCGAAGCACAAAACAACCAATTAAAAAAATTAAAATTAAAAAAAAGTGAAGGCGTAAAAGTCTACGCTTGTCGCTGACTATTTTGTAGTAAATACCTTGTCCTGCTCGGTCAAGATTTGCGAGTAACTACGTAAAAGTCTGCGGTTAAAATACGTTTATGAATAAACCACAGTTATTATTTTGCGAAAATTACGTTAGATTGCTTTTCTGTAGTTAAGTCAGTCCAGCCGAAGTACTTTTTGCCAGAAAATATGCGAAAAATACGTTGTCTAATTTGAGCTAAATTTACAAGAAAATAAGTTTGTTTAGCCGTGAATTAACTGCATAATATTTTTACGGAGCAACTACTTTTTGGCTGTGATTTAATGGTTACCAACGGTTTGTATAAGAATAGTAGCCGATTGCGGAAGTAGATTTTTTCAATTTACTACTAATTTTGTTGCGGACTACAATGCTCATATTTACTACTTTTTCGGCTATTATTTTTATACTTTGTTACCTGCTGGGCTTCATTCGTTTTTAGCACAAATCACCAATCGAAGCACTATAAATTTAGTTTTTTCGTGTTGGCAATTTTGCGTTGGCAAAGGCATACTCTTTTGCAATTTTTGGCTTTAGTGTGGCTTTAGCGAATTGCAAATGTGTATGGCTTTAATGTGGTGGCATTTATTCATATTCTGTTTTAGCATTAATTATTTTCCAATATTCGGATTCTTTCGAAACATAAAAATAAAATTCATAAGTTTTTGATTTATTACAAGGGTCTTTAGCATAATACTTTGCATAAATTATCTCTAAATTATCATTAATTGTCTTTATTTTCCTAATACTATATACATTTATATTTGTTATACAGCCAAACCCATTACTTGAAGTGAATTTTTTCTCTTTGCCCCAACTTGAATTTTTTGAAAGCATATATGCTTTTTTATAAAGTTTTTCATTTAAAAATTTCAGGAATAATTCAACAGCACTTTTTGCTGTTTTTGGTATTTCCTCTTTTTTTAAAATATCTATATCAGGGTTTCTAGGCAAATATAAACGTACTATTTTCCATTCATTATTGTATTTCTTTAAATGAAAATCATAATCTCTATCTTCTCTAACTAAAGATTTATCTTCTATTCCAATATATTTAACATTAATAATTGTATCAGCATTATATCTTGAATAGTACGATTTTCCTGTAAATTGTTTAACATCATAAATTTTCCAATTTTTAAGATATTTCTCGAAATTGGAAAGTGAATTCCATTTGGCGTGATTTGTATATTTGTATGCCTTGTTAAAGTCTTGATTATTTAGTTCCTTAAAAAAGGATTGGATAGTACCTGAAGGTGTATTAGTCGTTTTCTTATTTAAGTTTTGTATTATATCTGTTTTAAACCACACAAAAAGTGCTATGGATGTAAAAAGTGCAAAAAACACAACGTATTTGTTTCTTTTCTTAACTTCTTTTTTTCTTTTATCAGAAACATAATATAATTCATCACATTTTGGACAAATCAAATTTATTGCATCTTTATCGTCCTTTTTACCAATTGATTGACGATGACTCGAATTAGAACAAAACTTAGACATTACCTATCAATTAAAATTATAAAATCTTTCTTAAAAACGTTTTTGATTATAGATAACTACTAGTTTAGGTTCTTTGCTGTAATTTCTGCTTCAATTTCCTTAAAAGTAATGTATATTATTGTTTTTTATATTTGTTTTTACTTCATTTCTACTGTTAATCCCAAATTTTGTATTTAACTTACTATCAGTCCAGATAATTTTTTCAATTGTTTCAATAACCTTTTCAGATTTGCTGAACTTGTAATCATTTGATAGTTTCTGTTTAAAGTATTTAACTTTAAACATTAGTTTATTCTTATCGGAATTTAGATAGAACATAGAAGGATTAATTTTTATTAATGAATTTGAGAGAGTGATAAACTTTTTTTCCTGTATCCTTATCAGTATCTGTTTCCACTACAGAAGACGCATTACTATTTCCTCTAGGAATAGGTACAACTGGTTTAGAGTTTTCAATACTCTGTAACCTCTTTTCAATATCTTCTTTAAAACTATTGCTTCTACTATTATGAACTAAATGAGAAATAATTAAGAAAAGTGATACAATAGATAGTATAAGTGTAAGTAATTTATGATAATCTAAATTAATTATTTTCTTTTTAGATTTCGATTCACGTTTTTCCTCAATATCAATTTCGGAAATTATTTCCTGTTCAGAAAAAGCGATTGAGGATTTTGGTGTTTTATTTACAACTTTGATTGGGTTTAAATCAATTGTATAATTTTCATTTTCAAGTATTGGTTGGAAATAATCATTGAAGTCAGAAACAAAATGGTCTTTAAATACTTCTATTAACTTATCTAATTCGGAACCAATATCATTAAAAGAATAAACTAAATAGTGTTTTGCCTTAGAGTTATCTTCTCTAAATATTTCTACATTTTTAATTATTCCATTTTTAATAAATTCTGAAATATATTGAAGTATTTTTTTTTGACCTAAATCATTAATTTTGTAGTCTTTAATTTCAACCCAAACTCCAAAATTCCGACCACCTCTAGATTTACCGTGTTGACCAATACCTGTCAAACCATATTCGGCAAATTGAATCTTTATTTTATTCGGACGAACAATATACTTACATTCTAACTTATATTTAGATGTTGACTGGTCTAGTCCATTAACTAAACTAGAGTAATTTGAAGGGTAAGAAGTAAATCCTTCACCTGGTGAGCCAAAAAAGAATACTGTAATATGTTCTTTACTTATTTTCATTTTTAAATGTTTTATTTACCCCAAAAACTAACTGATTTAAAACACCTTTCAATATGTTTCCATAATTCTTGTGGATAAAAATCATCCGAATGAATCCAACGTTGTAATTCACTATCAGGAATATCTTGGAAATCGCCATTAGAAAATGGAACAAATTTAACAGGTATATTTAAATCTTTAATAGAGCCGAGAAAATCACTATAATTAGAATCATTATATAGCCTTTTTTTGAATTCCTTAACATTTGGTTTGTTTCTGTCATATAAATTTCGCTGTTTATCGCACTTATTAGAAAGTATAATAATATCATCTTTTTTTCTATTCATCATACTAACGATTCTCGATAGCCTTGATGAATATGCTATAGGATCACTATTCATTAACATACCTTCTTCAAAGAAGAAAACAAAAACTTTATTGATTTTAGAATTATTAAAAATGCTTGTTAAATATGCTGGAAACCCAATATCGTGAGGGTTTTTTATATCAAAATAGGCTTCGCCAGGTGCTTCTAAAAATTGACAATGTAGTTTAGAGTTTTTAAAAACATCTAATACCAAAAAATCCATATTAGCAGTACGTTTAGCGTTGAAATTTGGTTTATGTAAATCATCTTTAAATTCTTTAATAGAATCTATGTACCGTTTATCTGTTCTATAAGTTTGATTAGGCTCAATTTTTACACTTTTTGTGTTTTTCAAAAAATGAATAAGCCTCATTAGTGTTACAGTTTTACCAACTTCTCTTGGACCAACAAAAATGACAACATTTTCGTGTAACTGACCCGTTATTACTTCTTGGATGCTAGTTGGTTCTGCCATTTCTTTTTTTTGTTGAGGAATTGGTTTATTACTTTCTTTATTGGAATCTTTGTCAATGTTCCATTTGTCTTTGTTGTTTTCCATAATTTAATCTTCTTTAAGTATTACAAAATAAAATATTATAAATGCGGCTAAGTCGAGTATAAAAGCAATTGCTACGCTTAACCAAAATGAACTGAAATAAGCACCAGGTTTTTCTTTTGGGTATTTTTTCACAAAAGGAACTAAATATGATATTTTCTCTAATTTAAAACTAGGTACTGGTAATTCTAATTTTTTTTCAAATTTTTTGGTTTTAGTAAATTCGTCAACACTATTTATATTTTGAACTAAACCTGTGTTATAACATTCATACAATTGATTATAATATTCGTGTGCATCAGAAATTGTCTGCTTTACTTCAATACTTGTCAAATCTGATAAATAACTATTTCGCTTTTTTAAATCCTCTAATATTTTAACCCTTCTATCTACATCATTACAATCATCTAAATCGTCAATAATACTATTCATTGAAGTTATTCGATTGTCTAATTCTGTAAACATTCTAGAAGCCATTTCATTGGCTAGTTTTCGACAACTTGATTCACTTTTTTGTCTACCTGAAGGTGGTGATATTGAATATCCTGGCATACTTTTCTGCACTTTACTCATTAACGAATCTGCTACTGCTCCGTGACCACAATTTTCAGGGTTTTTAACTTCTTCTTTGTAATCAAGTATTCGACTAGATACATATTGCCTGTAATCTTCAATTACTTGGTCTCCAACAGTTTTTTTATTTTTCTCAATCGTTTCAAGAGCAATAGTAGCATCATTCAATTCGTTTTTTCGTATATCTTGTAGTTTTAATTGAGTGAATAGTTTGTGTGTATTTGTTGATAAACTTACACCCCAAAGTATAAAAAATGTTACAACTACAAAAAGAAACTTTAATATACTAACTCTTCTTTCTTCTAGTATTCCTTTTAAAACACCAAGGAACATTGCCATCGTTATAACGAAAGCAATACCGATTAAATAAGAAACTACTATTGGTATATCAAATGATGAATTCAGTGATTCGGAAGTCGCCCAAACACTTATTGCTGCTAAAACTAGATAAACTATAATACCAAATACTTTTTTACTTGTTATTGGCCCATCAAGTGGATTGTAAAATATTCCCATAATTATTTATTTTAAATTTTTAATATTAATTTATTTGATTCGTTATTTATTTCCCAACTTTTAAATCTGTCTAAAAATGATTTTCCTAACAATATTACATCTTTAGAATCATTTACAGAACACCTTACATTTTTAATAATTGTATTATTTATTTTTATGTATGGTATTATAAATCTGTCAGATTGTACAATACTTCCATCAGCAATAGTGTATAGACCAGGCGTTAAGTAGTTTTTAGTTTCAATAATTCCATTTTCTAAAAGCCTTTCCTCAAATTTCTTAGATATTGATACATCACTTGCTCCTGAATCTAAAATCACACTAGTTTTAATACCTCCAATATCAATTGTTAAGTACGAAACTCCATTTTGTTTTTTTAAATCAACTATTTCACGTTTTGCGTTAGAGTTACTTATTATTTGATTCAAGGTTAAATCCTTTTCTTGATTTTTCAATCTATTCAGTTCAAATAATATATAATTTAATGCTATAAATACTTTTCCTTGTGTCTCTGCATTTTTTAAATAAAACAAATGAATAAAATCATAATGATTATATGCTGATGGTCTATCAGAAAATTCTTTTGAAAAATTTATTTTCAATGCTTCATTTACCATTTTGAAGCAATTTTTTGTACCATCTTTACATCTTAAAGAAACTACTTTTCTTGTTTTATATGTATTAATGAAAATTTCAGATATTTTTGAAATATTAAATGTGATTTCATTGTAATTAATATTACCATCTTGGAATTCATAATTCAAAACTTCTTTATTATTTTCCCAAATATATTTTATAACAATTTCATCATCATATATACTAAAGTCTATTTTTCTTGTTCCGTCATAAATATTATCCTGTTTTAATAAGTCCTTATTTACAACATTTTCAAGATAAACTATAGCGTCTTCTATACTTAATTCTTGTCCATAAATAGTATTATGTGTTGATAAAAATAGTGTTAGAATAATAACAATTTTCAAAAGAGCGTTGAGGAACAGGCTCTTTTGTTTTTTTTGCGTTGGCATTTGTGTGTTGGCAAAAAAACAAATGTGCCTGTTTGCGTTGGCAAAAAAGCGTTGGCAAAAAACTAAATTTATATTTTCTATTCTATTCATAATGTTTATTTCTTGTTCTGCCTTGCAGGTAACGCCTAATCTATGTTTTCGTTTTGTTTTAAACTTTACTTTAGAATAAGATTATTAAAACAATATGAAATATAGATGTTGTTGGCAAATCGTTATTTTACTGTTTTACAAACTTTTTAGTTATTGATCCTTCTTTATTAATGATTTTGATAAAGTAAATACCATTAGTCAAATTAGATACATCTACTATATTAAAGTCAGTCGTAATTGTTTTAATGGTCTTACCAGTAACGTTAATAATTTTCACTTCACTTATATTTAATTCTGTATCAATTGTTAATTGATTTGAAGTAGGGTTAGGATAAATATTTACTTCTGAATTCAAGTTTACATTATTATCTATTTCTGTTGTAATAGGAGTAATCACGTTAATGTTAAATCCACCAGCCTTGTTGAATATAACACCATTTTTACCAATAGAGTCACAATACATATCAGTACAGCCATTCCCGTCATCAATAGTTAGACAAAGATAAAATGGTCCTGCTGTATTATATATATGACTTGGGTTTTGAAGAGCAGAAGTGTTTCCATCACCAAAACCCCATAAGTAAGTTAGATTATTACCTGTGGCATTATTAATGATGGTTACATTTCCAGTAGTGTCAGGGTAGATAGCAAATCCTGCTTTACATTGTAATGGGTTTGTAACCCCGGTTACATTTATGGTATCTATGTAATAACTAATACAAGAATCCCCTTGAAGTGTCGAATCATTAATTGTTAGTATAACAGTGAAAATTCCATTGGTGCTAAATGCATGATTAGTGTTTGCTATACTATCAATTGTTCCATCACCAAATGCCCAATGTGTTTGATTAAAATTACCTGTTGAAGTATTAGTAAAAGAATAGTTTCCATTTCCATTGTCAGTAATTGTGTAGTTTGCATCAAGATTTGAAATGGTTAAATCTAACGAAACAATACTATCACAGCCATACGAATTACCTCCTAGAATATTAAAAGTAGCCGTGTTATTGCTAGTCGTATAAGTGATTCCATCAATCCAATTGAGAGAGTCGCACTCGAATCTTGTATCGATACTAGAATTTGTACACGAAAGAGTTGAATCTGAAATGATTGTTAGGTAAACACTTGGATAACTTTGAAATTGTCCAAAAGGGATGCTTAGACCATTAAAAACCATGTTAGAAGTATGATTTCCTTCAATAAATAATTTCCCACTTATAGATTGAATAAATTTTGCATTATCTGAGTAATCCCCACCAATATCTAATGCCCATTTCATTATTCCTGACTGATCTAATGAAGATATGTAAGAGTTGAAATAATATCCCGAATTAATAGGGTCAGAATTATAACTAGATCCATTAAAATCAACAATCCCTTTATAATCTCCATTAACAATTATATGATTATTATTACTCAAGCAAAGTGATGAAAGATAGATGTCACCTTGTTGCACTCCATTTACTCCCCCTAAATCATAAACCCAATCAACTTGATATTGGTTGTTAAGTGTGCCGATTTGGACATTATCAAAAGTTGAAGCATTAAAAATTTGACCAGATATATTTGTGCTACTTGTGTGTTCTATGCCAAAATAAACTTTTCCGTTATTATCTATTTTCATGTCTTTTATTAGTGCGTCAGCTCCAGCAACCACGGCAGCATGGTCTACCGTTTGATTATTAATATCAATGATAGCATAATAATTTTCTACTCCAGAAGCTGAAATATTATGTCCTGGGAAATTGATAGAATTATTTAATTGCCCGAAAATTAAAAATTTATTATTCTTTGCAGTTACACCATTAACAAGAGAGTAGTTATTAACGTTGGCATCAATGTTATGCCATAATAAATTTCCACTTAAATCGATTACACCATAAACTAGACTTTCTCCTGAATATATATAATTCATGTATATTCCGCATAAGTATTGAGTATCTCTCCAGGAAAAAGCAAAAGAAATTTTCCCAGTATTTTCAATTGAAATAAATGGTGTATTTGGAAAAGAGTTTGCCCATAAAATATTCCCTGTTGAATCAAGCTTTAATAAGTATGAATTAAACATGCCTGAAAGAAGTGGTTCGCCATTTAATTGTCCCCCCCATCCTGAGATGTAAATATTCCCTATACTATCCGTTTCAATTTGTCTAAAACTAGCATTTTGGTTGAGTAGGCTTCTCCATGCTTTTTTCCATATAAGATTTCCAAGAGAATCATGTTTAATGATAAATCCATTATGATTATTTCCTGTGTTACTTAAACTTGATCCATCTTGAAATTGTATTCCAGCGCTAATTCGGCCACAAGTATAAGAGTTGCCATTATTGTCTGTAGCCATGTCGAAAATTTTGAAGCCTGACCCTCCAGAATAGAAAGCAATTGTGGTCTCTATATTTTGTGCTAAAAATTGAAAAGGGCTGAGTAAAAATAGGATAACTAATATTTTTTTCAATACCAATTTTATTTTTTTTATATTCATTGTTATTTTTTAAGTAGAATGTTTGCCAACGACTAAGCTAAGTTGTCGTTTTGGGGTTAAAACTACAAATTTTTCAGTTTATGGATAGGAGAAACTTTGTTTTAAACCTAAAATCAAACAATGACTTGTCAAAACGAAGTTTTGACGGAGTAACTAAAAAGCACAACACGACCAGTTTAGCAAAGCCCCCAAAATGCAATTTAGGTATTGTTGGTAACCGTTTTATTTTTTTTAAGCGAAGCTTTTTTCTGTTAGTTATTGTCAATTTTTCGAGAAAATACTTTTGAGTTAGTCACCAGTAATATTTTGAGAAAAAACTAATTCTGCATCAATGTCAAGTCAGCCGAAGTAGGAGCGAAGCACAAAACAACCAATTAAAAAAAATAAAATTAAAAAAAAGTGAAGCCGTAAAAGTCTGCGCTTGTCGCTGTCTATTTTGTAGTAAATACCTTGTCCTGCTCGGTCAATATTTACGAGTAACTACGTAAAAGTCTGCGGTTAAAATACGTTTATGAATAAACCACAGTTATTATTTTGCGAAAATTACGTTAGATTGCTTTTCTGTAGTTAAGTCAGTCCAACCGAAGTCCTTTTTGTGAGAAAATATGCGAAAAATACGTTGTCTAATTTGAGCTAAATTTACAAGAAAATAAGTTTGTTTAGGCGTGAATTAACTGCATAATATTTTTACGGAGCAACTACTTTTTGGCTGTGATTTAATGGTTACCAACGACTAAGCTAAGTTGCTGTTTTGGGATTAAAAGTAGTGAATTTTCACGTTATGGAGAGACAAAACTTTGTTTTAAACCTAAAATCAAACAATGACTTGTCAAAACGAAGTTTTGACGGAGTAACTAAAAAGCACAACACGACCAGTTTAGCAAAGCCCCCAAAATGCAATTTAGGTATTGTTGGTAACCGTTTTATTTTTTTTAAGCGAAGCTTTTTTTCTGTCAGTTATTGTCAATTTTACAAGAGAATACTTTTGAGTTATTTATCAGTAATTTTTGGAGAAAAAACTAAAACTGCATCAATGTCAAGTCCAGCCGAAGTAGGAACGAAGCACAAAACAACCAATTAAAAAAAATAAAATTAAAAAAAAGTGAAGCCGTAAAAATCCACGCTTGTCGCTGACTATTTTGTAGTAAATACCTTGTCCTGCTCGGTCAATCTTTGCGATTAACTGCGTAAAGGTCTGCCGTTAAAATACGTTTATGAAGAAACCACAGTTATTATTTTGCGAAAATTACGCTAGATTGCTTTTTTGCAACTAAGTCAGTCCAGCCGAAGATTAAAAAAGTGAAAAATGCAATAAATAAAAGCGTTAATTTTATTAAAATCTGAAGTACTTTTTGCCAGAAAATATGCGAAAAATACGTTGTCTAATTTGAGCTAAATTTACAAGAAAATAAGTTTGTTTAGGCGTGAATTAACTGCATAATATTTTTACGGAACAACTACTTTTTGACTGTAAGCGAATGGTTACCAACGTCTCGGCTATGGTTAGTACGGGATTTTGAAAAGATGAACTTTCGATTAAGCACTTAGCCAAATTTTTAATTTTTTCTTTATTTCAATAGACACGCAAAATTGAAAATTTTGCGGACTTAATTCAATGCACTTCACTTTGGGTTAAGCACCAAAACCCGTATTAATTATAGCCATTGTTGGCAATAGTTTTTTATGCAAAAGCAAAATCTTTTTTACTTAACTTCAAGTTTGGTTTTCCTAATCTTTCTATTGATTTTCTGACTTTTAATCGTTGATTTTGAGGTAAAAAGGTAGGAATTAAATCTGTTAAGTCAATTTTTAACAATCTATTGATAACTATCAAATCGGTTAAAGAAAATGGACAAATTCCGTTCATTAATTCCGACATATATGATTTGCTATTGTGTCCAAGTATGATACCAAACTCTTGTTGATTAATAGTGTGTTTTTTAAGTTTTGACTTGATAATAGATTTTCGAGTTTCTATAAAAACTCGTTCCTTTTCAGCCACTAATTCCGCAGTATCACTTTCTTTTAGTTTCTTTCCGCTAACAGTTGAATTATTTGACCAATGTTTATTTTCATAATTAGCAATTATATTTCTTAACTCTTTTCGGACAGACTTTAAAGAAGGGTTTTCTTTAGAAAGAACTCTAAGTTTTCTATCAGCAATTAATGCTCTTTCAAAATCAAGTTCATTAGTTATTGTTCCTTTTTTTATTATTTTATCTATGTCTAATTGTGTTTTCATAATATTAAATCCAATTATTTGATTTTAACCATTTTTTTATTGCACTTTTATTGTTTTTGAAAGTCTTTTCATATTCTTTATGATTTCCGACCCAAACGACAGAAGCATCTCCGTCTTCTTCAAATTCAATTAATATGAGTGTTCTATGTATAGAGATATTGAAAAAATAAAAACCGTCACTATGAACACAATCAGCATCTTTTCGGATAGCCTTTAATTCCGTTGGATTTTTCCAATTATTACCTTCGATATCTTTAATTAGATTGTTTATTTCAAGAACCAAAGAAGTGTTTCCTTTATTCTTCCGTTTTAACTTTTCTAATTGCTTTTTTCCTATTAACCTCATAACTATAACGCAAAGATAAGGAAAATAGTTCGGTTAATTTAAGAACTTGTAGTTTTTCTTAAATTATTGCCAACGTTTGGCTATGCATAGTAAGGGACATCAAAGAGATGAACTTTCAACTTACCACTTAGCCAAATATAAACATTTTGTTTTTATTTTTTTATCTTAAAAGCCAAATTTTATATTTGGTGGACTCGTTTAAAAGCTCAGAACTATCAATTTATCACTGAACCCCTTATTATGTATAGGTTTTGTTGTAAACCGTTTTAATCGTTTAAGACCCTTTCTATTGTTCCAGTTTTATCATATTTTAAGTACCAAGTGTTTGTATCAGAATTTGTAACAAAAATATTTTCCTTAGTTGCTTTATTTTTTAAACATTGTTTTATTAAATAATGAGGTCTATTAGCCGTACCTCTGCCTGATACAAAAACAGTTTTAGGGTTAAAATGAGACAACATTATTTCGGAAGTATTATTTTTACTTCCGTGATGTGGTAAATCTAACCAATCAAGATTTTTAATATCTTCATCAAGAATACCTTGCTTTTCAAAAGTTTCAATACCTGCATCTCCAGTAAATAGACATTTACAATCATCTGTTTTTAACAGTGTTACTATACTAACCATATTAGTTGCAGTAACACTGTTATTCAAACTACTTGTTTCTAATCTACCACAAGGATTAGATAAATCAATGCCTTTTCTTATTTCTTTTAGGTCTGTGAATTCTTCAAAACTCTCCAAAATCATTTTCTTCTCAGAAATATTACTCCTAATATCCTTAATAAAAGATTCTTCTTTAAGTTCATCTAAAAATGAATCGTAGTAATCTGAGGTTGGGCTAACCACCTTAAATTCCTCAAACCCGTTAAGATAATCACCTCTTTTTGGTTCTCTTGTTTTAGATTCTAAATCATATTGTATTAATTTTTCAGAAACCCTTAATAAATCTCTATATCCTTCTATTATTAATAAATCTTGAGATTCATTAATTCCTGCTAATCTTTTAAACGTATTGTATTCTTCTTCAATTCTTTCTATTGAGTCTAATTCACTTTTCATCAAGTTAACTTGTTCAGTTAATGTCTCAGAAATTTTATGAATCCATATTTCTTGTATTATGTTATGATAGTCATCTAAAGTCTCTTCAATCCCTCCTAAATGGTCATTGTCATAATGGGTACAAATAATTAAATCTATTTTGTTGTTGAATGAGGGTAATAATTCTTCAAGTCGTTTTTTTAATTTAGGATAATATTTTTTATAACCTCCATCTATCAGAATTAATGCTTTTCTATCCCTTTTCTCTAAAGTTAGAATTATAGCATCTCCATCCTCTACATTAATCATATTTATTTCTACTTTCATTCTGATTTTTTTAATGGTTTACAACGACTAAGCTAAGTTGTCGTTTTGGGGTTAAAACTACAAATTTTTCAGTTTATGGGTAGTTAAAACTTTGTTTTAAACCTAAAATCAAACAATGACTTGTCAAAACGAAGTTTTGACGGAGTAACTAAAAAGCACAACACGACCAGTTTAGCAAAGCCCCCAAAATGCAATTTAGGTATTGTTGGTAACCGTTTTATTTTTTTTAAGCGAAGCTTTTTTCTGTCAGTTATTGTCAATTTTTCGAGAAAATACTTTTGAGTTATTTATCAGTAATTTTTGGAGAAAAAACTAAAACTGCATCAATGTCAAGTCTAGCCGAAGTAGAATCGAAGCACAAAACAACCAATTAAAAAAAAGTGAAGGCGTAAAAGTATACGCTTGCCGCTGTCTATTTTGTAGTAAATATGTTGTCCTGCTCGGTCAATATTTACGAGTAACTGCGTAAAGGTCTGCCGTTAAAATACGTTTATGAAGAAATCACAGTCATTATTTTGCGAAAATTACGTTAGATTGCTTTTCTGTAGTTAAGTCAGTCCAGCCGAAGTACTTTTTGCCAGAAAATACGCGAAAAAAATACGTTGTCTATTTTGGAATGAATTTACAAGAAAATAAGTTAGTCCAACGTTGGGTTAACAGCATAATATTTTTACGAAGTAACTACTTTTTGGCTGTAAGCGAATGGTTACCAACGACTAAGCTAAGTTGCTGTTTTGGGGTTAAAACTACAAATTTTTCAGTTTATGGGTAGTTAAAACTTTGTTTTAAACCTAAAATCAAACAATGACTTGTCAAAACGAAGTTTTGACGGAGTAACTAAAAAGCACAACACGACTAGTTTAGCAAAGCCCCCAAAATGCAATTTAGGTATTGTTGGTAACCGTTTTATTTTTTTTAAGCGAAGCTTTTTTCTGTCAGTTATTGTCAATTTTTCGAGAAAATACTTTTGAGTTATTTATCAGTAATTTTTGGAGAAAAAACTAAAACTGCATCAATGTCAAGTCTAGCCGAAGTAGGAGCGAAGCACAAAACAACCAATTTTAAGAGTTAAAACTAAAAAAAAGTGAAGCCGTAAAAGTCTACGCTTGTCGCTGTCTATTTTGTAGTAAATACCTTGTCCTTCTCGGTCAATCTTTGCGATTAACTGCGTAAAGGTCTGCCGTTAAAATACGTTTATGAAGAAACCACAGTTATTATTTTGCGAAAATTACGCTAGATTGCTTTTCTGTAGTTAAGTCAGTCCATCCGAAGTACTTTTTGCCAGAAAATATGCGAAAAATACGTTGTCTAATTTGAGCTAAATTTACAAGAAAACAAGTTTGTTTAGCCGTGAATTAACTGCATAATATTTTTACGGAGCAACTACTTTTTGGCTGTGATTTAATGGTTACCAACGACTAAGCTAAGTTGCTGTTTTGGGGTTAAAACTACAAATTTTTCAGTTTATGGAGAGACAAAACTTTGTTTTTACCTAAAAAAATCAATAGGGAAGTCAAAACGAAGTTTTGACGGAGTAACTAAAAAGCACAACACGACCAGTTTATCAAAGCCCCCAAAATGCAATTTAGGTATTGTTGGTAACCGTTTTATTTTTTTTAAGCGAAGCTTTTTTCCTGTCAGTTATTGTCAATTTTACAAGAAAATACTTTTGAGTTATTTATCAGTAATTTTTGGAGAAAAAACTAAAACTGCATCAATGTCAAGTCTAGCCGAAGTAGGAGCGAAGCAAAAAACAACCAATTTTAAGAGTTAAAATTAAAAAAAAGTGAAGCCGTAAAAGTCTACGCTTGTCGCTGTCTATTTTGTAGTAAATACGTTGTCCTTCTCGGTCAATATTTACGATTAACTGCGTAAAGGTCTGCCGTTAAAATACGTTTATGAATAAACCACAGTTATTATTTTGCGAAAATTACGCTAGATTGCTTTTCTGCAACTAAGTCAGTCCAGCCGAAGATTAAAAAAGTGAAAAATGCAATAAATAAAAGCGTTAATTTTATTAAAATCCGAAGTCCTTTTTGTGAGAAAATATGCGAAAAATACGTTGTCTATTTTGAGCTAAATTTACAAGAAAATAAGTTTGTTTAGGCGTGAATTAACTGCATAATATTTTTACGGAGCAACTACTTTTTGGCTGTGATTTAATGGTTACCAACGACTAAGCTAAGTTGTCGTTTTGGGGTTAAAACTACAAATTTTTCAGTTTATGGATAGGAGAAACTTTGTTTTAAACCTAAAATCAAACAATGACTTGTCAAAACGAAGTTTTGACGGAGTAACTAAAAAGCACAAGACGACCAGTTTAGCAAAGCCCCCAAAATGCAATTTAGGTATTGTTGGTAACCGTTTTATTTTTTTTTAAGCGAAGCTTTTTTCCTGTCAGTTATTGTCAATTTTTCGAGAAAATACTTTTGAGTTATTTATCAGTAATTTTTGGAGAAAAAACTAAAACTGCATCAATGTCAAGTCTAGCCGAAGTAGGGTCGAAGCACAAAACAACCAATTAAAAAAAAGTGAAGCCGTAAAAGTCCACGCTTGTCGCTGTCTATTTTGTAGTAAATACGTTGTCCTGCTCGGTCAATATTTACGATTAACTGCGTAAAGGTCTGCCGTTAAAATACGTTTATGAATAAACCACAGTTATTATTTTGCGAAAATTACGCTAGATTGCTTTTCTGTAGTTAAGTCAGTCCAGCCGAAGTACTTTTTGCCAGAAAATATGCGAAAAATACGTTGTCTAATTTGAGCTAAATTTACAAGAAAACAAGTTTGTTTAGCCGTGAATTAACTGCATAATATTTTTACGGAGCAACTACTTTTTGGCTGTAAGCGAATGGTTACCAACGACTAAGCTAAGTTGCTGTTTTGGGGTTAAAACTACAAATTTTTCAGGTTATGGAGAGACAAAACTTTGTTTTAAACCTAAAATCAAACAATGACTTGTCAAAACGAAGTTTTGACGGAGTAACTAAAAGAGTAGACTGCTGAATAACTACAGCTGCCCAAAATGCAATTTAGGTATTGTTGGTAACCGTTTTATTTTTTTTAAGCGAAGCTTTTTTCCTGTCAGTTATTGTCAATTTTACAAGAAACTACGTTTAAAATAACTATCAGTAATTTTGGAGAAAAACTAAAACTGCATCAATGTCAAGTCTAGTCGAAGTAGGAGCGAAGCACAAAACAACCAATTAAAAAAAATAAAATTAAAAAAAAGTGAAGCCGTAAAAGTCCACGCTTGTCGCTGTCTATTTTGTAGTAAATACCTTGTCCTTCTCGGTCAATATTTACGAGTAACTACGTAAAAGTCTGCCGTTAAAATACTTTTATGAAGAAACTACTGTCTTTACGATTGACGACATAAAAGTCCAGCAATTTTGAGTTATGTACTGTCGAGCTTTGGGTTAAATACTTGGAGTAAATTGCTCTATTTTAGGGAGTGGATTTTGTCTGAAAACTAATGGTTACCAACGTTTAATGTGTGAAATGTGCATTACAGTTTCAAGTAGCTATAAAAGTAATAATTTTTGCCAAAGATTCAGTTTAGCAGAGCCCAAATAAGTAACCACAAAAGTTAGCGAACCAAAAGCGAGAATGCAGCTCGCTAACTTTTGTAAAAAGCACAAGCAAAAATTATGGAGAAAACTACCAAAGTAAAAAGATAACCACCTAAAGCTTGCAGCCGCATATTTTATACATAGTGTTGGATGTAGTGGCTTCATTTCAGTGTGTTGTTGGGGTGGAAAACTTATGCCATTACTTTGGTTTTGAGGAAGGGCTATGAGCGGTATGGCATGTGTTTGCAACAGAAGCGTGAGCCATCTATTATTTTTTGCTGTAACTATTCAGAGAATTTAGGCATCTGTTTTTGCCACATTTCATAATATTTTCCTTTTTGTTGGTAAAGTTGAGTATGATTTCCTTCCTCAATCAACTTTCCTTTTTCTAACACAATAATTTTATCAGCGTCAATAACTGTACTTAATCGGTGAGCAATTAACAAAATAGTTTTTCCTTCATTTTTTAAACGATGTATCGTTTTTTGTACAAAGTCTTCTGAGACACTATCTAAAGAAGAAGTTGCTTCATCCATTATTAAAATAGATGGGTTTTTATACAGTGCTCTTGCAATGGCTATTCGTTGTTTTTGTCCGCCAGATAAAGACGCTCCATTTTCTCCTAAATAGGTGTTAAATCCTTGTGGTAGTTGTTCTATAAATTCTAAAATGCCGAGTTGAGTACAAATATCAATTACCTTCTTCATATCTGGCTCAAATTGTCCAATAGCAATATTTTCGACTACATTACCAGCAAACAAATCTAATTTTTGAGGTACAACACCTATTTGTTTTCGTAAGCTTTTCTTAGAAATATGGTCTAAATTATAATCGCCAATAAAAATACTTCCTGCATTTAACGGATATAACTTTTGTAGTAATGCTGTAATGGTAGTTTTTCCCGAACCACTTTCACCAATAATAGCGGTAATTTCGCCTTTCTTTAAGCTTAAATTAAGCTTGGTAAAAACTTCTGCTCTTGTACCATAGGTGAAGGACAATTCTTTAAGTGTAATATCTCCAATCAACTCATTGGTTAATTCTAACTTGTTTTGTGTTTCCTCTATTTCTAGGTCAATAATTTCAAACAATCTATCCGCTGCAATTAAAGCGTTTTGTATCGATTTATTCGCTCCAATTAATTGAGCAATTGGGCTCGTAAAATAACCAACTAAGGCATAAAATGACAATAATTCTCCAGGAGTAATGCTCTGGTCAATTACAAAATAAGAACCGCTCCATAACAATATGATAGTAAATAAACGGCTTATAAATTCTGATGAGTTGGCAGAAAAAATACTATTCATTGCCGATTGATAAACTGCTTGCAATAAACCGACAAATCGCGTTTCTGTTTTTAGGTTCGCAAATTCTTCTAAGCCAAATTGTTTTATGGTTCTAACTGCTGTAACTGATTCTACCAACTGATTTTCTAATTCAGCAGCTTTTTCCATCACTTTACGTTCTTGTTTTTTGTTGAGTTTGTTTATTACTAAATAGATTACCAAATAAATTGGAATAACCAATAGCATTATTAATGCAAGTTTCCAATAATAGGCAAACATAATGGAAAACGACAAGCAAACAATTAGCACATTTACAAAAATATTTATGGCTACATCATTAATAAATGCTCTAATTTTTACAGCATCATTTATTCGAGAAATTATTTCTCCTACACGCATGGTATCGAAAAACTGTTGTGGTAAATCGAGTAAATGTTTGTAATAGCCTAAAATTAATTGAGCATCTATTTTTTGTCCTGTACGGATGGTGTAAATACTTTTTGTTGCCCCAATAAATATTTGAACAATTAGTAAAATCACCATGGCAATACTCAATAAATTCAGTAAATTGGTATTGCCATCAACTAGTACATAATCAGTAATTTTTTGAATGTAAATTGAAGTTGTTAATCCTATTAAGGTATAAACAACAGCTCCAAATAATGCTTGGGTTAAAATGGTTTTGTGTGGTTTTACCAATTCCCAAAAACGTTTACCAACACTTGTAGTTTGTTTACCTGTTTTAAACTCTCCTTCTTTAGGAACTAACAAAACTAAAACACCTGTCCATTCTTTCTCAAATTCAGTAATGCTCATTTTTTTGTACTCACCATAAGCAGGATCCATTACGGTTATTTTCTCTCCTTTTACTTTGGTAATTACCACATAATGGTGTAATTGTTCTTTTACAATTACATGAGCTATTGCGGGCAATGGTATTTGCGAAAGACTTTCTTTATTTCCTTTTACACCTTTAGCTGTAAAACCTAGTTTTTCGGCAGCCTGTACCAATCCATAAACATTAGTTCCTTTTTTGTCAGTTCCTGCAATTTGCCTGATACGCGATATGGGTAATTGCAATTTGTAATGACTACTAATTGCACCCAAACAAGCTGCACCGCAATCGGTTATGTCTCTTTGTTTTATTTTCATTTTCTTTTGTCATCCTCAGCCTGACTGGGGATCTTATTTTTTTGTATTCAATGTTACAAACTATCAGAATCTTCGGGGTTATTTTCATTTTCTTACTTCTTCAAAACACCCCTCTAGTTTTGTAACCACATCACAAAAAAGTGAATTTGGACAAAATTCTCTCCCCTCAAAGGGAGAATCCCATCTCACAATTTCTTTTAGTTTCTTAATTCAACATTCACAATTCATCATTTAGTTTTGGGTTTAGCCAATCATCCATACTGTCGTATAATAATTGCCACAAGGTTCGTTCTGTTACTTTAAAACGACCAGTTAGCGTCATTCCTTTTTTTAGTTGACCAACAAAACCATTTTTTAACTGCATTTTCTCCGTTATCAATTTGCAACGTACCCTAAAAATGGGCTGCTCGTTTATTATTGTTATATCATTAAATATTTCTGTCACTTGCCCTTTTGCCAGACCCCATTGGTTATAATTGTAAGCATCTACCTGAAAATTAACTAGCATATTTTCTTTTAAATAACCAATATCTTTAGGTGAAACATAACACTCTACAATTAAATTACCATTGGGTGAAATCTCTGCTATGGTTTGGTTAGGAATAACAAAGTTCCCTGCTTTTATGCCTGAGTAATTTTTAATACTTCCTGTAATAGGAGCGGTAATAATATATTGCTTTTTATCTTCTTTTAACTGTTGTATTTGTGAGTTTAAGTTTACCGTATCTTGAAAAAATTGTTGTAAGGTATTTTGCCATTTGCTGATTTGATTATTTTTAAAATTAGTTGTGGTGGTGGTGCTATTTTGGTAGTCATACTCTTTTTGTTGGTGTTCTATTGCAGCAATAACTCCTTTATCAAATAATTTTTTAGAACGATTATATTCTTGTTTAAAATAATGTTGTTTACTATTTAATCCTTGTATTTGCTCTCGGTATTGTTGCAGTTCTTTTTGATACACTAAAGTTTTTACTTTACAATTATACTTGCTTTGGGTAAGCTCTGTTAAATCGGTAATAAAGTTTTTTTTCTCTGTTAATTGTGTTTGGTTTAACTGTATTTGTTCTTCTATTTTATCGGTATTTAGTACCAATAAAATAGCTCCTTTTTGTACCGTTTGGTTTTCTATAATATTAACTTGCTTTATTTGAGCAGGCAAACTAGCAACAATAGTATTGCTCTCTGTAACTGGGCGTATTTGTCCTCTACTTTGAAATGTAATGGCAATGTTTATAAATGGTAATACAGCAACACCTATTGTAAAGCTTAGTAATACCAAAACATAAATTATGCTACCACTTTTTTGTTTAGATAAATAAAATGCAGAAAGGTTTTGGGTATCTTTTAAAGATGATAATATATTCATTGTTTAACCGTATCTTGATATATCAATTTAATCTTTTTCCTTACGTAGTAGATTATTAATAGCTTGTCGAAATAAAAAAAAATAAGTTATACAAGAAATGTAGTAATACAGTTAACCAAAAAGAATTTGATTTATAATATACCCAACCTATTAAAATTCCCAATAAAAATGTTGGTAATAGAAGTATTAAGTTTAAATGTAAAACCGCAAACAGTAAGGAAGATAATAGTAATGAAACTACAACAGAATACTTGTTTAATAAATTCTTAAATATTATACGCCTACATATAAACTCCTCTATAATAGGAGGTATTATTAAAACCAATACAACTTTATGAATTATTGGTGATGCTAGATGTTTATCTACAGAAGTTAAAAAAGGGAAAAACTCATGCAAAGAAAATACTATTATGCTATTTAATACATATACTAAAACAACAAATAAAATAGAACTAATAACGGTTTTTATAGAAACGTTAGAAACTTCAGGTTTTAAGCTGTATTTCTTTATGCCAAAAAGGTAATACAATACCCCTATAACTGGCAGGAAATAAAATATATATCTTAGATAAGGTTTTTGAGAATAATCACCTATATGGACTATTTTTCTAAGAAAAAAGGTTATTGCTATAAAAATTATTGAAGTAAAAAGTAGATCAATAATAGTTAATTGATTTTTTTTCTCATTTGTTTCTGACATTTTATCAAATTAATTATTGCTGTTACAGATAAAAATAAAGATGCTGTATAGTTATTTAACTATACAGCATCTTTTGCTTAGGTACTAAATTCCACCCCAACCAGCTCCGCCTGTCTCGCCTAATGCCCATCTTACATCGCTCCAAAATCCATTCCACGCTATAGCTACAGCAAATCCATAGCCTCCATCAACAGTCTTCATTTCTTCTGTGTTCAATTCTTGAACGTCTAAATTTTCTAAATTCATAATATTTAGTTTTAAAGTTACATAAAAATCCCTTAGTGGGTTTTTTAAATGTGTGTTAATGTTTCGCGAAAACGTTTTAACGGTACTAAAGTAATAATTATTTGACATAGTGTCAAATTTAATTGACTAATATTCTAAACGCAGTGTTTTACATTTTTGTAAAATGTTTTTACATAAAGGTCAAATTATCGAGCAGGCGGTTCGAAAGAATAGGTTTCCTATAACATTATTAGCAGAACGATTAGGAAAAAGTAGGCAGCATATTTATAATGTTTTTGAAAACCCAGCTGTACCACTTGACATTATTTTACAGATTGGTAAAATAATACAATACGATTTTAATGCTGAGCTAAAAGAAATTTCACAAATTCCTCTTGAGTATAAATTAGAGCAATTATCAGAACCCGACATTACTTTTGAAAATGCTAATTATTGGAAATCAAAATATTTTGAACTAATAGAACAGCATAAATTATTATTACAAAATAAACTAGAGGAGTATTTTAAAAGATAGAAAATACCTTTGTTTTAAGATGGAAATTGATAAAAAAGAATTTATTATACAGTTTGGTATAAATCTAAAACACATTAGAAAATCCAAAAAACTTACCCAAGCACAACTTGCTGCTGATTCTGATATGGAAATATCTCAAATTAGTCGAATAGAAAGAGGTGTACTAAATACATCTGTAGGAAATGTCCTGACAATATCTAAAGCATTAAATATTAATGTAGAGGAGTTATTTAAATTTAAAGAATACGACTTATCCAAAAAGATAAAGTAATAGCATTGCTTGAAACAAAAAAAAGACCAAAACAAATAGCGGAGCTATTTGTTTTGGTCTTTTTTTTGTTTTCTGTTTTTTTTGAGTGTGTGGTGGCAAAAAAATAAATGTGTACGGAGTACTTTTTTATTTTGTGTGATTGCCAACTCACTCATTACATCCAACGACTAAGCTAAGTTGCTGTTTTGGGATTAAAAGTAGTGAATTTTCACGTTATGGAGAGACAAAACTTTGTTTTAAACCTAAAATCAAACAATGACTTGTCAAAACGAAGTTTTGACGGAGTAACTAAAAAGCACAACACGACCAGTTTAGCAAAGCCCCCAAAATGCAATTTAGGTATTGTTGGTAACCGTTTTATTTTTTTTAAGCGAAGCTTTTTTCCTGTCAGTTATTGTCAACTTTACAAGAAACTACGTTTAAAATAACTATCAGTAATTTTTGGAGAAAAACTAAAACTGTATCAATGTCAAGTCTAGCCGAAGTAGGATCGAAGCAAAAAACAACCAATTAAAAAAATTAAAATTAAAAAAAAGTGAAGCCGTAAAAGTCTACGCTTGTCGCTGTCTATTTTGTAGTAAAAACGTTGTCCTGCTCGGTCAAGCTTTGTGAGTAACTACGTAAAAGTCTGCCGTTAACATACGTTTATGAAGAAACCACAGTTATTATTTTGCGAAAATTACGTTAGATTGCTTTTCTGTAGTTAAGTCAGTCCAGCCGAAGTCCTTTTTGTGAGAAAATATGCGAAAAATACGTTGTCTAATTTGAGCTAAATTTACAAGAAAATAAGTTTGTTTAGGCGTGAATTAACTGCATAATATTTTTACGGAGCAACTACTTTTTGGCTGTGATTTAATGGTTACCAACGACTAAGCTAAGTTGTCGTTTTGGGGTTAAAACTACAAATTTTTCAGTTTATGGAGAGACAAAACTTTGTTTTTACCTAAAAAAATCAATAGGGAAGTCAAAACGAAGTTTTGACGGAGCAACTAAAAAGCACAACACGAACAGTTTAGCAAAGCCCCCAAAATGCAATTTAGGTATTGTTGGTAACCGTTTTATTTTTTTTAAGCGAAGCTTTTTTTCTGTCAGTTATTGTCAATTTTACAAGAGAATACTTTTGAGTTATTTATCAGTAATTTTTGGAGAAAAAACTAAAACTGCATCAATGTCAAGTCCAGCCGAAGTAGGATCGAAGCGAAAACAACCAATTAAAAAAATTAAAATTAAAAAAAAGTGAAGGCGTAAAAGTCTACGCTTGCCGCTGTCTATTTTGTAGTAAATACCTTGTCCTGCTCGGTCAAGCTTTGCGATTAACTGCGTAAAGGTCTGCCGTTAAAATACGTTTATGAAGAAACCACAGTTATTATTTTGCAAAAATTACGTTAGATTGCTTTTCTGTAGTTAAGTCAGTCCAGCCGAAGTCCTTTTTGTGAGAAAATATGCGAAAAATACGTTGTTTAATTTGAGCTAAATTTACAAGAAAATAAGTTTGTTTAGGCGTGAATTAACTGCATAATATTTTTACGGAGCAACTATTTTTTGGCTGTAAGCGAATGGTTACCAACGACTAAGCTAAGTTGTCGTTTTGGGGTTAAAACTACAAATTTTTCACGTTATGGAGAGACAAAACTTTGTTTTAAACCTAAAATCAAACAATGACTTGTCAAAACGAAGTTTTGACGGAGTAACTAAAAAGCACAACACGAACAGTTTAGCAAAGCCCCCAAAATGCAATTTAGGTATTGTTGGTAACCGTTTTATTTTTTTTAAGCGAAGCTTTTTTCTGTCAGTTATTGTCAATGTTACAAGAAACTACGTTTAAAATAAGTATCAGTAATTTTTGGAGAAAAAACTAAAACTGCATCAATGTCAAGTCCAGCCGAAGTAGGGTCGAAGCAAAAAACAACCAATTAAAAAAAATAAAATTAAAAAAAGTGAAGCCGTAAAAGTCCACGCTTTCCGCTGTCTATTTTGTAGTAAATACCTTGTCCTGCTCGGTCAAGCTTTGTGAGTAACTACGTAAAAGTCTGCCGTTAACATACGTTTATGAAGAAACCACAGTTATTATTTTGCGAAAATTACGTTAGATTGCTTTTCTGTAGTTAAGTCAGTCCAGCCGAAGTCCTTTTTGTGAGAAAATATGCGAAAAATACGTTGTCTAATTTGAGCTAAATTTACAAGAAAATAAGTTTGTTTAGCCGTGAATTAACTGCATAATATTTTTACGGAGCAACTACTTTTTTACTGTAAGCGAATGGTTACCAACGATTAGTATATGGCAAGTAGGGCAGTAGAAAGCATTGAACTTTCAATCTTGCACTTAGCCAAATATAAATATTTTGTTTTTAATTTATTTACTTTAAAAATACCAAATTTTATATTTGGCGGACTTTGTAAATGCCTCTGAACTTCCAATTTAACACTGAACGCTCTATTTGCTATATACAGTGTTACCCAACGTTTGCTTTTCTATTTTAACAAAAACGGCAAGAAGTTAATCTTGCCCTAATGTATACTTATACTCTTTAGGAAAATCTTTGGTGTATTCAAAAATGAGTAGTATTAATTTATACACATCTTTGAAAACAGGTAAATCGTAATATAGTGCCATTTCTCAAAAAAAAAATCGACTGCTACGCAGTTTAATGGTTAAATAGATAAATTGTTAAAAAGCCCTAATCGCACGAACTGACAAGGTAGTATTCTTATAGTTGGGGCGCGCGTCTCCGTATTTGAATCTGAAGTAGTACGCAAAGGTGATATTGAACTCCGTACTACTCCAATAGTTAGCTGTTTTTGAAAGTAGTGTAAAACCACCTGCCCTCAATGCTTTGTTGGCAGAAAAACGATTGTAATACAATAATCCTAATTCGTCAATACTTGGTAAATACCAACCTGCACCTAAACCT